>JBBBDQ010001315.1:110000-157500 GCA_037127315.1 Ascarosepion bandense
TAAAATATTGTTAACGAATATATTTGGGAATAACTTGCCTCTGTATGTGTGTTTGTGCTTAAAGCGTTCACAACAGTTTTTTGCCTTCGGTGCAAAACGTTGAGAACTCAGATTTCGAAAGGATGGTAAACAGGAAAAAAGAACAGTTACTTAAGGGTTTGTCTGTTTTGATACCGTCAGGGCTGCTGTTGATAATAGGCTTGGGATTTAATAACAGCTAATTCTTTGTCATTACGATAGACACTTGAATTTGGTGTCTGTCCCTGCGCCGTCTCCTACGTAAATAAAGTTCGACAAATTTTTATCCTTGTCGGACTCTGTGTCTTCGTGAGGAGAGGAACCGAGATGCTGAAGTGCGGAGCCTTGTGTGGGGGAAAATAATCGATTCACCCCAAGCAAGGTAGTACTGCTGTTGGTGCGCAGGGTGCTACATAAGAGAAACTCGAAGAGTAAGAGGAATTGGTTACAGACAGTGCCTGAGGTTAAGAGGCGGATGACGGTACTGGCGTGAATAGCGGAAGATGGAGAAGAACAAGATACAGGGGTGTTGAAAAAATGATCAGAGAAGAATGATAGTTAAGGAGATAAGAGATGGCAGTTGATGTTGCATTTAAATTCTTAAATTCCACAGGCAGGAAGTGCGAGAAAAGAAGCTGATGGAGTAAAAGTGGCGGATGTATTTGACTGTTTGGAACTATAAGAGGGAGGGAAATTGTTGCCAGTCTGGTTGTACGAGTAAATTCATGTAGAGGAGGAACCAGGAAGCTACGCTCGTAGGAGCAGTAGCCATGACAATATTTGTAGAAGAGGCAGAGGGAAACCACACCCTGTCGGTGAGAAAGTGGCTGGTGTCAAATGTTGGATCCCGTCGAGAACCCTGAGATGAATAGCAGGGTCGACCGACAAGATAAAGCAACAGTATTCAATGCATGTGCGGATGGTTGATTTTTATATTGAACAAGCAGTATAGCCCGGCGTTGCTCGGGTGTAATGAAAACTTTAAAACTAATCCATGGTCCTGGAACTTAGATTCTTCTTATAAACTGCATGATTCTTTTACATTTATTCTCCTTTTTCACCATTCATTTTTATACTTGTCTATATTTCTGAGATAAGTTAGTATTTACAGTATTTACATTATTCGGACTATTGATCTCAACCTTGTTTCCATTTGTATGACGTTTAATAATAGATCATTCTTTTTGTCTATATTCTGAGATGAGGTAGTATTTACAGTATATACATTATTTGGACTATTGTCCTCATCTTTGTTGTCATTTGTACGAAGTTTAATCATAGATCATTCTATTTGTCTATATTTCAGACATAAGTTAGTATTTACAGTATTTACATTATTCTGACTATTGTCTTCATTTTTCTTGCCATTTTTACGGCGTTTCATAATAGATCATTCTATTTGTCTATATTTCTGAGATGAGGTAGTATTTACAGTATTTACATTAATCTGACTATTGTACTCATCTTTGTTGCCATTTGTACGACGTTTAATAATAGATCATTCTATTTGTCTATATTTCTGAGATGAGGTAGTATTTACAGTATTTACATTATTCGGACTGTTGTCCTCATCTTTGTTGCCATTTGTACGACGTTTAATAATAGATCATTCTATTTGTCTATATTTCTGAGATGAGGTAGTATTTACAGTATTTACATTATTCGGACTATTGTCCTCATCTTTGTTACCATTTGTACGACGTTTAATAATAGATCATTCTATTTGTCTATATTTCTGAAATGAGGTAGTATTTACAGTATTTACATTAATCTGACTATTGTCCTCATCTTTGTTGCCATTTGTACGACGTTTAATAATAGATCATTCTATTTGTCTCTATTTCTAAGATGAGGTCGTATTTACAGTATTTACATTATTCGGACTATTGTCCTTTTCTTGGTTGCCATTTGTACAACGTTTAATAATAGATCATTCTATTTATATTTCTGAGATGAGGTAGTATTTACAGTATTTACATTATTCGGACTATTGTCCTCATCTTTTTTTGCCAATTGTACGACGTTTAATAATAGATCATTCTATTAGTCTATATTTCTGAGATGAGGTACTATTTTTACAGTATTTACATTATTCGGATTATTGTCCTCATCTTTCTTGCCATTTGTACGACGTTTCTGCCGTTTACTCTCCGGCCTTCTTCAGTGCTAAGAATTTCGAACCAATCTCTTTATTATAATCACTGCAGTATATGAACTCCATTTCTTGTGTAGTAGTGCCTCTTTTGGTAGTCATGAATTATCTCCCTCTAACCTTGTAAGTTACTTGTTCGCCACTGCTGTAACCTGGTATTGATCTAACAACTCTTTGGCTCAAGTCACAGGAACTAATCAAGGTCTCTATCCTTAAGGACATAAAATGTGTTAAATATATAAATTTGTTAAACGTATGAATTTGTTTCAATATATTTCTGTTATATATATTAATTTGTTAAATATGTACACTTCTTGAAATTGTTCTTGACATTTTGTGCGATTTTTAATCATTCAGTTCGGCGTTAAATGACCCAAGATGAGTTGATACGCCGTAAAACTAAACAACCAAACAACCTTAAGGACACATGGCCCAATTAATATTGATGAGGACAATAATCCTGATGCTGAACAGTAGGTTTCTGTTTGGTTTCGGGTACACCGCTCGCTCCACAGATGTGTTTGAAGCATCCAGACGAAAATAAACAGAGTCTAAACTCAATACTGATCTCTCTGTCAGCGCAGGTCACCACCGTCCCAAGGACCCTCGGACCCGTTTTATGGACAAAAACCATTGCCGACGCACCAATCATCGCCGTCGGCCTCGTTCTCACACAGCATAAAAGGGTAGGTCGAATAATATTCTTTTCTTTGACCAAACTTGCGAGGGGAGAGGACGCATCTGACGAAACGAACTGTCTGGTGTGGGTTTACTCACGCATTCATCACAACACAGCAGCCCGACAAACAAAACACCTTGGACGCTTTGGCTCTGGTAAGTGTGAATGTTTATCGTCACAAATCCGAATAATGTAAATACTGTCATTTTTATACATATGAAATATCAATTTGCTTAGTAACGTCATCAGCACAAAATTTAACAACAGCAAAGTTTGTTTTTTTAAATGACTAATAGACGCCGGCACACTCTCAAAAAAAATAATACATTATGGTTTGAATCAAGCATAAACAAAATGGAATTATAATACACATGAATTTTACACAAGGACGATGCCTAACAAAACAAATGCGCAACCAATGAAAAACACAAAAATAAAAAAATAGCAAAATTCTCTTTTTTCTTCTTCATATATAATACCTGAATAAAGCTTTAGAAAATTCGAAACATGTTAGATTTATAAATGTTTCCTATTCTTTATCTTATATATTTTACAATAAAAATACATTGAATAAAATTTACAATAGGAATGCATTGAATATATTTTACAATAAGAATACGTTTAATATATTTTACAATAAGAATACATTGAATAAAATTTACTATAGGAATGCATTGAATAAATTTTACAATAAGAATACATTTAATATATTTTACAATAAGAATACATTGAATAAAATTTACTATAGGAATGCATTGAATAAATTTTACAATAAGAATACGTTTAATATATTTTACAATAAGAATACATTAAATAAAATTTACAATAGGAATGCATTGGATAGATTTTTCAATAAAAATACGTTTAATATATTTTACAATAAGAATACATTGAATAAAATTTACTATAGGAATGCATTGAATATATTTTTCAATAAAAATACGTTTAATATATTTTACAATAAGAATACATTGAATAAAATTTACTATAGGAATGCATTGAATATATTTTTCAATAAAAATACGTTTAATATATTTTACAATAAGAATACATTAAATAAAATTTACAATAGGAATGCATTGGATAGATTTTTCAATAAAAATAGGTTTAATATATTTTACAATAAGAATACATTGAATAAAATTTACTATAGGAATGCATTGAATATATTTTTCAATAAAAATACGTTTAATATATTTTACAATAAGAATACATTGAATAAAATTTACTATAGGAATGCATTGAATATATTTTTCAATAAAAATACGTTTAATATATTTTACAATAAGAATACATTGAATGAAATTTACTATAGGAATGCATTGAATATATTTTTCAATAAAAATACGTTTAATATATTTTACAATAACAATACATTGAATAAAATTTACTTTAGGATTGCATTGAATATATTTTTCAATAAAAATACGTTTAATATATTTTACAATAACAATACATTGAATATAATTTACTACAACAATATATTGAATATATTTTACAATAAAAATCCATTGACATATTATACTATATGAATGCATTAAATATATTTCACTATAGAAATGTTTCGAATATATTTTAGTATAACGATACATTGAATGTATTTTTCAATAAGAATATATTATATATTTTAACTAGCAGTATAGCCCGGCGTTGCTCGGGTGTAATGAAAGCTTTAAAGCTAATCCATAGTCCTGGAACTCAGACCCTTTGGACGTTGGCACGAAAGAATAAAAAGCAGTTTTCAGTTAAAGCGAAACCATAGACTGAAAGAAAAATGAATGGATGTAAGTCAAATTTTGATTTCCTGGTATTGTTATCAAATCAGTAGTTTCGTCGTAAACTGAATTTTGAAGGCTAAATAAGTCCTCTGAATAAATGGTATCATGGCTGAGACTAAGAACTACAATTATACCTACTTAGAGCCAAACCCGAAACAAAAACTAAAATAAAAGGGCTGAAAAAAAATACAGATATACAGGCAGATAAACAGAAACACACAAACATCTTGCCTTATATATATATATATATATATATATATATATATATATATATTATCGATTTTCTGCACTATTGTAAGAACTGGAACCTTGAAACTTCTGAATATCGTTTCTTATGTCTTTGTCAATTAGTGTATCAAATTTGAGTAAAATGAGACCACTCCTTCTATAACCCGTTTTTTTCGATTATCGATTTTCGATATTTATCGAGGTACTTCGACACAGAATGTAGCTAAGAACACTCGCAGACGCTTATAGTACAACTGTGTAAATTTTCAAGAAAATTGGTTCAGCCGTTTAGGAGTCTATAAGTAACGGATACACACACACAGACACACACACACAGACACACACACACAGACAAAGTTTTGTTTATAAATAAGTTTAGATAGATATATCAAAGGGCCTGAAACTGATTGTCACTGGTTGGTGATAGAAATATAGCTGGTTATCAGTTGTCAGTCGGCAGGACTTAATGTAAAATTACTAAGCAAACTATTTTATGAGTATAAAAATGAATTAGTTTCTACCATTTTTGATATATGTGTAAATGTATGGGAGTTCTGATTGTTCATATTAAACCATCGATCTTCTAGTCTATCGACCAATCTGTCTGACAGTTACCTAGTCAGCGTGTGTCCTTTTGGGCGAATTCGTCTTCAGTCATAAAATTTGTTTTATTAATGATCTGGAACATGTCTGCCCAGAATGAATTATTTAACATCGTTCCCTCCCAAGAAAGAAGCTAATGCCACTGAGATGCAAGGCTTTACTGATAGTGAAAAAAAAATGAGAAATGTTGTCTAACTTACAAGAAATTTCCCCCATGCAAGACTCAAGAGCCACTCGAGGTAGTGGGTTACCTAGTAAGAGGCACAAACAAAATCAATTTAGGATACATATTCACACAAAAATTATACACACGAACGAAGCATTACAAGACAAATTCGGTTGAGTCCTGCTCAACAAACGGAAAGCGAAGAACATAAATTATAAAAATGAAAAATAGCAGAATTTTATTTTTGCCTACACTACCGGCCATAATTATTAGGCCATCCCAGTTTCTTAAAGGAAATAATGTATTTCATACTATTTTTAGTATTTATTGCGATGTCGATAATTCAAAATGAAAATAGAATTGTTTTCTTTTAACACTGCACAATAACATGTGCATCAAATGAACTGTTCTGGTGTCCAGTTTTTGTGGTCTCTTGCCCATGCTAGTCTCTTCTTCTTATTGGTCGGCCGAAGCAAAGGCTTCCTGGCTGCCTTGTAAAATTTTGCAAAGTAATAATAACAAAAGAACCATTCTATTTTCATTTATTTTGTCCGTTTTTGTATAATTTCTAACTTTCATGTCTAATTTGAAGGATTTTTTCCTAGCAGAAATCTCTTTGACTAGACTTAACTAAGTTAAAACTTAGCTAGTCACTAACCTCTTTTTTTTTCAATTGGAGTAGATAGACTAAACTATCGCGCGGTTCACACTCCACCAACGTCTATTGAACAGGTGAAGAGGCTCATCCCTTGTTCCTTGTTTAGGATGTGGTTTCTGGTTTTCTCTTTTCCAATCTTTTCACTCTTTTCTTTTTTTTTTCTCAATTGGAGTAGATAGACTACACTATCGCCCGGTTCACACTCCACCCACGTCTATTGAACAGGTGAAGAGGCTCATCCTTGTTCCTTGTTTAGGATGTGGTTTTCGGCTTTCTCTTTTCCAATCTTCTCACTTTCTTTTTTTTTCAATTGGAGTAGATAGACTACACTATCGCTCGGTTCACACTCCACCCACGTCTATTGAACAGGTGAAGAGGCTCGCTCATCCCTTGTTTAGGATGTGGTCTCCGGCTTTCTCTTTTCCAATCTTTTCACTCCTACGTAGCCCCCTGCGCTTCAGTGGCGTTACCGCCTTGCTCCTGGGTGATATGATTAAAAAAAAAGAAGAAATTATCCACTTGTCAATAAATACTAAAAATATTATGAAACAGATAATTTTTTTTAAAACACAGAGGTAACCTAATAATTATGGCCGGTAGTGTATATATATATATATATATAGCAAATTTACAGTGTGCGATGGGTAAATTGTCGCTATTTGCCTTGTAAAATTTTGCAAAGTAATAATAACAAAAGAACCATTCTATTTTCATTTACAATTATTCACTTGGCAATAAATACTAAAAAATAGTCTGAAATACATCATTTTTTTTTTAATCACTTGGGTGGGCTAATAATTATGGCCGGTAGTGTATATATATATATATATAGCAAATTTACATTGTGCGATGGGTAAATTGTCACTATTTGCTTTGTAAAATTTTGTAAAGTAATAATAACAAAAGAACCATTATATTTTCATTTAGAATTATCCACTTGGCAAGAAAATACTAAAAATAGTATGAAATGCATAATTATTTTTTTTAAACTGGCGTGGCCTAAAAATTATGGCCGGTAGTATACATATTTTTTAAAATCGTTTCTTTCCGAGTAAGGAATTCATCCCACTGGGACGCCAGGGTTTGAGCGACTGAAAAAAGATGAGAAAAGTTTGTTTCTTTCTACAATAAAATTCACCTTATCCGTGGCCCAAATGCATCTCAGGTTGAGAGTTACCAAGTAAAAGGTCCAGTTTATAAGGATTTGTCGGCTTTGAAAGAAGAAGCTGCTCAAGTGGAAGTCACATTTCAGCAATGGAATAGGAAGCGAATGAGGGTGAATCACTACAATGGGCGTTGTATGGCGGAGTTAGCCGGGAAGATTAGAACTTGTTATGGTTTATAAAATGGCGAGTGTTCTAAAAATAGAAAAAGGTAGACACACTGACGCCAAGAATTCAAAATTGGGCGGCAAAGTAAGGAAACGTTTCTTTTGGTAGGAGTAGGAGTAAGAAGTAGGAGTTAAGGACAGTAGTTTTGTGTAGTAGATCTGAAAAGCGGAAGAGGCTAGTCAGTTGACCACTAGAGTCCAGAAGGGATAGACTCGTTTACTACTATCATCCCACAGTGAAGAGAATTTAGCTAGTCTGCTCCTGTATCCACACAAAATTTAAAGGTTATAACTTGATGTAAAAACCTAAAGTTTTATACCAAAAATAAACATCATTCATTCAAGTTTGTGTTATCTTCTAATTCTACCAAAACGAAGCAACACAAGAAACTATTGTAATGGAGGAGAAAAGACAATAAAATAACAGGGTTTACGAAAAATCATGATGTTTCATTTAGACGTTTGAGAATCGTAGGTAACAGGGAAGTAAGAAATTGAGTGGGTCTTTCACAAGATTTTTTTTTAATCATTTCACCCCAAGCAAGGCATTCTACTGCCACTATTGCGCATGGGGCTACATAGGGGAAGGTAAAGAGGAGGAGTGGTTAGGTGTAGGAAATGTCAGAAGGAAGGTGATAGATGAGTAGGGATACCGAGGATGAGGGTTGGGCAGATGGGAAGAGTGTTTGAAAGAAAGGGAGCGAGTTAGTGTGTTAGAAGGTATCTATTGACCTTACATTTAAACTCCTGGAGATTGTAGCCGTCGGAGAAGCAATCATGTGGAAGAGAAATTATTTGAATAGCTTCCACCGTTACATGAAGCTATTTCAGCAGAAAGACGGTGAGACTCGATTGACAATTTACCGCTTAGCTTAAACTCATGCATACGCGGTATCAAGTATGGAAGCTGATTAGAACAATTGCCATGAAAATATCTACAGGAAAGACAGACGGAAGCTACGTCACTTCCGGGAGAAAGTGACTCATATGTTATACCAAAACTGATAAGATTAGTGTTAGGGCGCTCTTCACCTTTGTCAAATAATGGATTGTTCCTACCACTATATAAAGTGGTAGTAGAAAGACCTCAGGGTTGCGGTTGTAGCGTGGTAGCAGTTGCCTCGCTGTAACTGACTTTTTCACTGTCAGCACTCTGCCTTCGGGTGGAGGGCGCTCTCTGCGTCCGAGCAGAGAGCACTAACCCAGTCGTGGTTCCGCCGAAGGGTAGAAGCACGACTGGTAAAAAATAGACAGCCATTTTCTGGCCGGGCCATATAGCTCGGAAAGCCCACTTATAACTGACCATGTGTCACATGTTGTCTTTACTGGGAGGGACAACTAAATAATGCGATTGTAGCGTGGTGCGTCGCGTTGACTGTTCAGCTCAATACCAAGTCAGTCGAGTACTTCCGGTAGCGAACCGGAAGTGTTCCATACACGGACTACGTCTTATTACTTTACTAAACCATTGTTCCTGTATTATACTAACTCTGTTGTACATATTATTTTACGGTAATATATTTCATTTGCTTTATTTCCGTTGTTTGTGATTAGGGATCCTTTCTTGGATTTTATCAATAGCCTTAAGAAATAAGGTAAATCATTTCACGCCAAACAAGGCTGAATTGTCACTGGTACGCAGAGAGAGAGAGAGAGAGAGAGAGAGAGAGAGAGAGAGAGGTGGGGGATCAGTTTACAGGAGATGCCGAAGAAAGGATCGGCGGTTGATGGTATTTGGAAAGGTTCATGAAATTTAGCGAATTTATAAGAAGCGGATGTACGTTGTGGTGCGGTGGATATCGACTCGGAACGACAAATCGGCAAGCCGAGTTCGAATTTAAGTTGAATTCCTTGCATTTGCTTACGCGCAAATACCCTTGGGAAAGGTATTAATCAGTCTCTTTCCCCCAGTTATGGGTTAAGTAGCAGAACAGACTTGGTTCTATAGCCTTGACTCGCAACCAGTCTACCGCAGAAAGCAATGGCAACCTACTGCAGGATAATCTTCTGCCCAGTCAATCATGTCTCGAAAGAGACATAATCACCCAAAGCGGGTATCACGTTTTGACTTAACTGACTGAATATAATAGTTAGAAACATAATTAAAACTGCTACTGTGCATAAAGTGGGGTATCGATTTTCTATTATTATGAAGTAATAAATTGATCCCCCATTAAATATACTTCATATAATAATGTAATATAATCTATCTTTTCTCTCTTCAGTTATGAGATAAATGGATTGGGTTGTATAGCCTTGGCTGGCAACCAGACAATCTCAGAAAGCAATAGCAACCTACTGCGGGATAATCTTCTGCCTAATCAGTCATGTCTCTTTCGAGGCATGATCGCCCAAAGCGTGTATCACGTATGGCACTTAACTGACTGATAAGAAGCTAATTGACGCTGCATTTAAACTTTTTGGGAGATTGAAGCTATCAGGGAAGCAAGTATACGGAAGAGAGCTCCACAGACAGTACGTGCGAGGAAAAACTTTTGCAGTAAAAGTGGCCGTTACCTTTGACTATTTTAACAATAAAAGAGTAGGACCTTGACGCCAATCTAGGACCAGGAGTAAATTCATGTTATGGAAAAAGCTCGTCAAAGCGGTAGCCGTGAAAAAGAGAGAGGAAAGTCACTGCCAAATAAAGATAAACTACGTTGCAGACCCTTTTGTCGATAAACAAAATGATGAATAGCAAGAGCACCTGACTCTTTTATTGTTGGGGTCTGTTAGGGCGCCGCTCCTATTTGACTACAAATGGACTGTTCCCATTGCTATATATAGCAATGGTGGATTCTCTACAAGAGAGTCGTAGACAGTCACTAGACTGACGACTCTACGACACTGTCAGCTCTCTGCCTTCGCGTAGAGGGCGCTCTCTGCTTCCGAGCAGAGAGCAATAACCCAGTCGTGGTTCCGCCGAAGGGTAGAACCACGACTGGGCAAAAATAGACAGATATTTTTTGGCCCGGCTATATAGCCGGGAATACCCACTATAAAATGACCATGTGTCACATCCAGCCTACGTGGGAAGGCTAGTAAATACAGTCGTAGACAGTCACTAGATTGACGACTCTACGAAACTGTCAACTCTCTGCCTTCGGGTAGAGGGCGCACTCTGCTTCCGAGCAGAGAGCAATAACCCAGTCGTGGTTCCGCCGAAGGGTAGAGACACGACAGGGGAAAAATAGACAGACATTTTTTGGCCCGGCTATATGGCCGGGAATACCCACTATAAAATGACCATGTGTCACATCCAGCCCTGCGTGGGAAGGCTAGTAAATACAGTTGTAGAGAGTCACTAGACTGACGACTCTGCGACACTGTCAGCCCTCTGCCTTCGGGTAGAGGGCGCTCTCTGCTCGGAAGCAGAGAGCAGTAACCCAGTCGTGGTTCCACCGAAGGGTAGAAACACAACTGGGCAAAAATAGACAGATATTTTTTGGCTGGGCCATATAGCCCGGAAATCCCAGTCCAATCTGACCATGTGTCACATGTTGCCCTTACTGGGAGGGACAACTCAATAATGAGTCGTAGAGAGTCACTAGACTGACGACTGTACGACACTGTCAGCCCTCTGCCTTCGGGTAGAAGGCGCTCTCTGCTTCCGAGCAGAGAGCAATAACCCAGTCGTGGTTCCGCCGAAGGGTAGAAGCACGACTGGGCAAAAATAGACAGACATTTTTTGGCCGGGCCATATAGCCCGGAAATCCCAGATATAAACTGACCATGTGTCATATGTTGCCCTCACTGAGAGGGACGACTAAATAATGAGTCGAAGAGAGTCACTTGAGAGTCTCTAATGAGTTACTAAAGAGTCAGTGCGAGTCAGTGAAGAGTTAGTCACACTTCCGGTGGCGTACCGGAAGTAATCACGTATACACACGTCTTACGACGGATTGGACTCTTGTATCTTCCTATTGTAAATATTACTAATCACTTCTGTACATACTAACCGTCTTTCCGCGGAATACAACTTATATTCTGATTCTGTTGTTGAGTTATTCATTTATAATTGGCGACATAACAGGGTCCACCACTGGACAGATAGTGGCTTCATAGATAGCTTATTTCCTATAACCTACCGTTCTTTCTCCTCATTTTCCTCCCATTTAACACCCTCCACACCAGTAGCAGTAAAACGGATTTGCTTGGGGCGAAATGATTATTAAAAAAGTGTAAATAATTATAACTCTTCATCCCAGAAAAGCGGATAGAAAATTAATAGATATATAGAAAATGTTGAATAAGGAGTGGTTCAGTTGTGGCCGCAATTTATAATAAGCACAGAAAAAAAAACTGATTTGTGTTCATAAACGAATCTAGGACCACGAAAATTATGTTATACACAACAATTAGGCCGGATATATATATAGATTTTTTAACCGTTTCACCCCAAGCAAGGCGGTACCGCCACTGATGTGCAGGGGGCTACATAAGAGTAAAAGTTTAGACGGGAGGAGAGTGAAGAGAAAAACGAACCAGTTATAGGGAGTGTCAGAGAAAGGGCGAGAGAAGGAGGAGAACACAGGTGTGAAGACAGTTGCGAAGGTAGAGAGAAAGGAAAAGAACAAGATATACGGAGAGATATAGAAAGAGCTAGCGTTACATAAGAGAGTTAAGGTTTTAGGCAGGAGGCGAGTGAAGAGTAAGACGAACCAGCTACAGGGGGTGAAAGAGAAAGAGCAAGAGATTGAAGTGAACACAGGAGTGAAGACATTTGCGAAGGTAGAGAGAAAGGAAAATAACAAGATACACGGGGAGATGTAGAAAGGGCTGAAGTTACATAAGAGATTTAAGGTTTTAGGCAGGAGGCGAGTGAAGAGTAAGACGAACCAGCTACAGGGGGTGAAAGAGAAAGAGCAAGAGATGGATGTGAACACAGGAGTGAAGACATTTGCGAAGGTAGAGAGAAAGGAAAATAACAAGATACACGGGGAGATGTAGAAAGGGCTGGAGTTACATAAGAGAGTTAAGGTTTTAGGCAGGAGGCAAGAAAAGAGTAAGACGAACCAGCTACAGGGGGTGAAAGAGAAAGAACAAGAGAAGGATGTGTACACAGGTGTGAAGACAGAGGAAGGAAAAGAACAAGATATACAGACTGATGTAGAAAGAACTGGCGTCAAATAGATAAGAGATGAGTATTGACATTGCAATTAAATTCCTTGAGTTTGTAGCCGTCAGAAAAGCAAGGATATGGAAGAGAGTTCCATAAGTGTGAAGTGCGAGAAAAAGAAGCTAAAGAAATAGAATTGTCGCCTGTATTTGGTTGATCTAACTGTAAATGGGTGGGGCCTTGTTGCCTGTCTGGTTGCACGAGTAAATTCTTGTAGTGGGGGCAGCAGTGCCTTAAGTTCGTCAGAGTAGAAGCCATGAAAATATTTGTAGAAAAGACAGAGGGAAGCCATATCCGGCCGGTAAGAATGTGGCTGGAGTCGAGCTGCCAGGTCGGAATTTATCACATTATAGATTCTCCTTTGGAGCCTATCGAGAACACTGAAATGAACAGCAGGTCGCCTGACCATATATGACAGCATTATTCCATGCATGGACAGATGGTTGATTTGTAAATGTGCAAGATGGATTCAGGCGGAAAAACCTTCTGGCTCGACATAGTGTCCCAATCTCCTTAGCAGTGAATTTAGTTATTGATTCAATGTAATGATTCTATTTGAGGTCGGTAAGACATAGGAGGCGCAGTATATTACTTTTAGGGAGACTCGCTTGATCTATGCTTATGGTGGGACAGGAGAGGTTGCCTGTGATGATTGACAGATAGCAGTTTCGTTTTCTTGATTCATTTGGAAACCGAACCCATTCTTCTTTTCGAACTAATGAGTAAACCAGATCAGTATCTACATTAACTTAAGTCTACCTTTTTTTACTCTAGTATAAAACGGACCCATGTCTATCTTTTTGCTCTAGTGTACACCGGATCTATGTTTACCTTTCGACTCTAGTGTAAGCCGGACCCATGTCTACCTATCGGCTCCAGTGCAAACCAGACCCATGTCTACCTATTGGCTTTTGTGTAAACCGGACTCATGTCTACCTTTTGGCTTTAGTGTAAACCGGAACCATGTCTATCTTTCGGCTCTAGTGTAAACCAGACCCATGTCTACCTTTCGGCTCAAGTGTAAACCGGAACCATGTCTATCTTTTGGCTCTAGTGCAAACCGGACCTATGTCTACCTTTTGGCTTTAGTATAAACCTGACACATGTCTATCTTTAGGCTGAAGTGTAAACCGGAACCATGTCTATTTTTTGACTCTAGTGTAAACCGGACCAATGTCTACCTTTTGGCTCTACTGTAAACAGGACCAATGTGTACCTTTTTGCTTTTGGTGAAATGTAGGATTTATTTCGACCTTATGGATTGTAGTGTCAGCAGAAACCATGTCTATCTTTTTGGAATCTAGTTTAAATTGAACCTATTTCTACTTTTTTGATTTTAGTGTAAACCAAACCTGCATTTTCCATTTTGGCTCGAGTGCAAAATAGACCCATGTCTATATTTGTATTTTAGTATAAACCGGACCTTTTTTTAGCTATAATAAATGAATTTGGAATGTTTTCGGTTGGCGATCCTATGTAAGGTATTCTAAATTAGATAAAGGCGCAATCGCCCTAGGTAGGCCTATTTTTCCGTTAATACTAAATGATTGGTTTCATTCTGGACAGCCTACGTCCAGTTTGTATTTAGCGCAAATGAAGAAATGGTCGCGTTTCTTCTCGCTAGGAAGCCAAACAAATAATATTTTGCTACCCATTTTGATACAAACGGCGAAAATAGAACACCTTCGAGATGCGATTGAATACCGGCTGAACATGAAATAAGTGTTTCCCTTGTTTAGCAGCGGGATTTTTGATGGACTCGGGCGACCGAAGTAGACCTGGAATGAATTCTGGCAAATCGTTGAATGCGCTCGTCAGAACAAGAAATTGTTTTTCCCCGACCCTTTTGGTTTTTGCACGTATGGATACGCGCTGATTAAGTCTAAATTCGGGCTGAAAACCCCTTCGACTACTGTTGCAACTGAATCGGAACAAATGTGATTATCGAGGCATCGATCGCAGATTGATCAAAAGATGTCTCAGTTCCTGATTGAGAAATTCGTCCTCTACGTTTATTAAACGAAAATCGATGAATTTGCAAATCGATGAAGGAACTATTGGAAATGAAAATATTAAGCACATTCTTAGATTAATGTATAGATATGCCGGCAAAAAGAGATAGATAAAAAAACAAAAACAAACTAAGATAGATAGATAGATAGATAGATAGATAGATAGATAGATAGATAGATAGATAGAGGTATATATATATATATAGAGAGAGAGAGAGAGAGAAAAGATAGATATTTATAAAAATAGATTATGAAAGACACGAAAACATAGATAGATTGAGCTAGAAAGAGAGATAAGGAAAGAGAGTGGGAGAAAGATAGACAAAAAAAGACAGACAAAGTTAGGTAGGACTTAAATCACATAGGTGCGGAGATACAACAAGGCAGTCTGTATTGGAGACAGATAAATGGAGATGAAGAAATTATAATATGATAGATAGATAGATAGATCTGGAAAGGCTGAGATAGATAGATAGATAGATAGATAGATAGATAGATATGAAGGGACTTTGATATTGTAGATGGATAGACAGTTATGAAGGGACTTTGATATTGTAGATAGATAGATAGATAGATAGATAGATAGAGACAGACTGAGATAGATAGAGACAGACTGAGATAGATAGAAACAGACTGAGATGAGATAGATAGATAGATAGATAGATATGAATAAACTGAGGATAGATAGATAGATAGATAGATAGATAGATAGATAGATAGATGGCTAGAAACAGACTGAGATAGATAGAAACAGACTGAGTTAGATAGATAGATCGATAGATAGATAGACAGATAGACAGATAGACAGATAGATAGAAAGAAACAGACTGAGATAGATAGATAGATAGATAGATAGAAAGAAAGAAACAGACTGAGATAGATAGATAGATAGAAAGAAAGAAACAGACTGAGATAGATAGATAGATAGAAAGAAAGAAACAGACTGAGATAGATAGATAGATAGAAAGAAAGAAACAGACTGAGATAGATAGATAGATAGAAAGAAAGAAACAGACTGAGATAGATAGATAGATAGATGTATGTTTGCTCCGCGTGCCACCCCCTCATTCCCTTTTCTCATCAGCTCATTTCTTCGTTATCACCATAGAACTTTTGAACAGACGAATGCAGAGACTTGAAGGAATATATGTGCACAATATTTCATAAAGTGATAAAAATTTGTTCAACAGCACTTTGTACTCTCTCTGTATCAACTGTTGGGTTCCAGCAACAAGCAATGATAGAAAACAGGCGGCATTTCGACTGCAGGTTTTTTTTATCAGAATTTGCCTTCTGATCATAGATAGATAGATAGATAGATAGATAAGCATGAACAGACCAAGAACGGAATACATATATGTGTAAAAATACAGGCAGTGACATAAGATAGATAGATATTTAAAAAAATAGAAACAGGAACATTCTGAAATTAATATATATATATATATATATTCGCAGACAGATCCGAACGAATTGACATCAGTCGGCGATTCTACCACTTAGCTATGTACATTCGGTAGAAGGACCATTGTCCTCTTTGTTGCCATTTTTACGATGTTTTGGCCGTTGTACGCCCCGGTCTTCTTCAGATGGTGGGAATTTCGAACCGAACCCTTTATTACGGTTCGAAATTCATAGCCCCTGAAGAAGGCCGGAGAGTACAACGGCTGAAAGATCGTACAAATGGCAACAAAGATGAAGACAATAGTCCGAATAATGTAAATACTACAAATAGTTTTGTTAGTCTTTCGCTCAACTGAGCCCCACACATCATAGGGGTTGTAGTTGGGAGTCTTAGGCGGCCAGATGTGAGGGGGGATGTGGTTGTTTTAAATGTCTGACAGCCACGACTGGTTTCTCTTGCCTTTGTGGTATGGTGCCAGACATGTAGACATCCTCTTGACCTGGGGAAGCATCACCTTCTCAAAGTCAGAGTCAGAGGCCTTCACAAACAAATTCGCGAGATTTTTTCTTATTAGAATGATCAGAGTTATTTACCTTCGAAATCACAATTTTATTCATCCAACTCTTTCTGAATCCTCTTCACTTTCCTGAGAGTGGCAACCAAACTCTTGGTATTAGAGTTTCTGGTTTAAATGCTAAGCAGTACATCATACCGTTTCTAGATTTATGGCGGAATGAATTGCGTCATGGCGCCCTTTTTCTCACGGACATTACCCAACTGAACCTATTATACTGGGTTTGTGTTGTGGTGCAGTGGATATTGGCTCAGAGCGAGAAACCTGGGAGCCGAGATCGAATTCCAGTTACGCATAAATGCTCTTGGAAAAGGTATTAATCGGTCTCTTACTACCAGTTATGGGTTAAGTAATAGGACAGATTGGGTTCTATAGCCTTGGCTGGCAACCAGTCTACCACAGAAAGCAATGCCAACTTACTGCACAATAATCTTCTGCCAAGTCAGTCATATCTCTTTCGAGACATGATCGCTCAAATTGTGTATCACGTATGACAATTAACTGATACTGTGTAGAAGACGAAGCGTAGTCAAACTTATTGTGAAAACCACATTCGATAAAGTTCAAATGTTTGAGATCCGCAAGACATGAACAAAATTTATGCACTGAGTGTCAAGCAAAGATTTACAACCCATTAGAAAAAATGTTTTAATGTATTTCTAAAACAGTTACATGAATTAAACTTTTATTTCTCGTAGAACATATATTTAGCTTTTCAGTCAAACAATCAGATTTTTTCTAAAAAATTGAATCTAAACTTATTTATAAATGGAACTTTGTCTGTGTGTGTGCGTGTCTCTCTCTGTGTGTGTGTATCCGTTACCTTTAGACTCCGAAACGGCTGAACCGATTTTCTTGAAAATTTTCAGTTGTACTATAACCGTCTGCGAGTGTTCTTAGCTAGGTTTTGTGTCGAGGTACACTCGATAAATATCAAAAATCGATAATCGAAAAAATCGGGTTATAGAAGGAGTGGTCCGAGTTTAATCAAATTTGATACACTCATAGACAAAGACATAAGAAACGATATTCAGAAGTTTCAAGGTTGCAGTTCTTACAATAGTGCAGAAAATCGATAATATATATGTATATAAAAGGCAAGATGTTTGTGTGTGTGTCTGTTTATCTGCCTGTATGTCTATATTTTTTTTCAGCATTTTTATTTTAGTTTTTGCTTCGGGTTTGGCTCTAAGTAGGTATAATTGTAGTTCTTAGTCTCAGCCACGATACCATTTACTCAGAGGACTTATTTAGCCTTCAAAATTCAGTTTACGACGAAAAAACTTATTTGATATCGATACCAGGAAATCAAAATTTGACTTACATCCATTCATTTTTCTTTCAGTCTATGGTTTCGCTTTAACTGGAAACAACTATTGCTTTTTTCTTTCGTGCCAACGTCCAAATATTTTGAGCTCCAGGACCATGGATTAGTTTTAAAGCTTTCATTACACTCGAGCAACTCCGGCCTATTCTGCTAGTATATATATACTAGGTGCGATTGATAAATTGTCACAATTATTTTATTATTTCAAATATTCTTTAGGCTGAGTCTGAGCTCCAGGACCATGGATTATTTTTAAAGCTTTCATTACACCCGAGCAACAACGGGCTATGCTGCTAGTATTTATAAAAAGTATCCCCCGAAAAAAATCCCCGATATGTAGTAGCTGAAAGGGTTACAATACATTTTTTGAATTTAAAAAAAAATTTTTTTAATCCTTTCAACCGAAGCAAGGCAGTTTTACTGCCACAGTTGCGTAGGAGGTTACATGGGGAAAGTGATAAGGAAAAGGGTAGGTTATATAGGTTGTCAGGATGAGGGTGATAGAAAGATTAGAATACTTCTGAGATGGAGTGGATTGGATGGAGAAAAGAGCTTGGGAGAAAGGATGCAAGTTACTGAGATAAAAGATGTCTATTGACCTTACATTTAAATTCTTTGATATTGTAGCTGGCGAGGAAGCAAGTATACGGAAGGGAATTCTACAGGCGGGATGTGCGAGAAAAGAATCTGTTAGAGTAGAATTTGCGGTTACATTTTATTGGTTTCACTGTAAAAGGTGGGACCTAGTTGCTAATCTTGTGGCTCGAGTAAATACATATATAGGGGGAACCAGTGAGCTAAGTTCATCGGAGCAGAAGCCGTGAAACTATTTGTAGAAGAGACACAGGGAAGCTACATCGTGCCGGTGAGAGAGTGTCTGCAGCCGAGCTATCAAGTCACTATCGATCACATTACAGATTCTCCGTTGAATTTTGTGAAGAACCCCGACGTAAATAGCAGGGGAAACCGACCAGGTGTGGCTGCAGTATTCAATACACGGGCAGATGGTAGATTCATATGTGTGCAAAATGAATTCAGGCGGGAAAGATTGTTGTGTTGCTGACTAATACCTACTCTGATATTCCGTACTTTCTCATAATCCTCACTCATACACACAGTAAAAAGTACCTTCCGATATTGGAGGCCATCTACATTAAATCCAAGCAACCCACACTTAATAAAATCACGTTTAAATCTGGTCATAACACATTACATTACATTTAAATATATGGTTCTGTTATCATTTCGAGCTCTCACGCGGTGTGACGTCATAGAACCGCATTACAAATTTACGAACTGCGTTTGCTATTTTTGGTAACTTTTATCGTTGCCTAGCAAAGTTTTATGTCAACACAAGATAAAATCCTCGCTGATGGTGGATATTTTTATGTTAACGTCCTTGTAACCTCTCCGAAGATGGCCCATGTGAGCCGAAAGCTTAGAACCAACTTAATAAAAAATCATCCAAATGTTTGATAATTTTTTTCTTTATTTTCACCTGACATTAAAGCCAAAATACGATGTTTGGAACGACTCATGATTAAACATAATAGACATTCATTGTCTTATATTTAACAATATGTTGTAACACCCCAGTGGACGGTCCGAAAAATTTCTCCGGCGGCCGTTCGCCACGCTGTGATATTGCCGGGATTTGTTGAAAATGTCGGAACCTCAAGCTGGGGGTACAAGATTAAACTATAAGGAACGAACTTCCGCAACTTGGATGAGTTGAAACGATGCTTTATTTCGTGTAGAGTTAGTTCTTCGGTTGGGGCAGGCGAATGTGACACACAGCTCTAACTCTAATTAATGGAGATCAAATCCAAACTGACCGACTCAAGACGAACGGAGTTTCTAATCACTCAACTAACTTAACTTAATTGACCTGACTGATCGGTTCGGAAATATAACCTGTATTTATTTAAAACAATCCGGAAGTGACTAGAGAACCCCCCTAGGCTAAAACAAAACTAAAAGATAAGCATTGGCGACTGTAAGTCCAAAATTTCAAGGAACTTAAATCTTGCTTCCTTGGATGTGTAAACGGGATGCCTGCACTAAGCCTCCAAGTATTTTCCATGATTCTTTTTTTAACTTTTTATCTTAATAAAGCTTCCGCAGGATGTTTTTATAGTCCTGACACTTTACCCCCAGGCGTTTTTTATTGCCTGGAGAAAGGAAAAAATTCCACTATCTTTTCTTAATGTGTGGTCAAGACAGTTTTTGACCTGGTCATTCAAAAATCTATTTCCTGAACTTTATCTCTTATCACATTCAATCACTGAGTCAAATATTTACCAGAAGACTGGTAGGATTTAACAGTAATCTGATACCCTTTTCTCTTCCACAAATTTCCTTATAAAAGAAAAAGCGTTTATTTATTTATTTTTTCTCTTCTTTTTCACTTTTGTTAAACGAAACACATGTTTTTAACCTATTTTCTATTCTTAAACATTTTCTATTTTAATCTATTATAATAAAATACATATGTTACAAAGCACCTTAATATACGCCTAGTTATCGTGTCACAATATGTTTAGAAAATTATCTGCTGCCACGATACACTATATATATATTTAAGCATATTTCACTCTAATAGTATAGCATGTTTTGTGCATTTTGCAATAACCATTTCTAGTTCTCTAGTTAGCGTCTTGATGCTAAATTGAAATTCATCAAAGAAGGCACCATAGTCTTTGCTATCGCCAGTAGTTTTGATCTCCTCAAAGTTGAATTGCGAAGATACGTTTAATTAACTGATCATTATGATTTTTAGGTTAGCACCATTAAATTGTGGACACCTGTTTACAAAAACACCATAGCTTCAACAAACAAATTAAAGTCATCTGGAGGCCGTGGTTGGGGCCAATGACAATTTTACTGAATAAGCTTACTCTTTGGTATTTCAAGATATCTTTGTATAATTTTGGTAAATATATTTGTTAAAATGAGATGTCAGTGTTATTTTCACTTTTGCTTAATTTAGTTGGCAATTTCTCCATCGGATGTTGAATATATGTATATGTGTGTGTGCGTGTGTGTGTGTGTAGGTCTGTCTGGCTTTCGTTTTCTGTCTGTACATTACAATATTCGACCACACTTTCAAAGTAGTCCCGATGGACATGTACGTCACAATATCATAAATCGTACTGCTTACAATCTCTAGAATCACAAAGAAAGAATACATTTAAATTTGTGGGTTCTTTTCAAATCTACAAATAAGGTGGTAATAAAGCAACATTTGAAAGAAATACTGTTTGTTTGATTTAATTTCATTTTTATTTTTCATATGTTAATTGGTGTCTGAGGTTTGACCTTTTCTGGTTAAGTAGATTTGCATCGAAAGACGATCAGAAAACTGTACTCAGTTTTAGAGTCCCCGAAGGACGGTCTTGGCCGAAGACCTAAGCGGTCTTAATTCGATTTAGGAGAAAAACACAGAATCAATTGATGAACTACTGTCAGTTTTGACAACGTTGGAAGTCGCAGAAGTAGCACATTTGCGGGTGTTCCCTAATCCGAAGGCGATGTGCTAGTTTCAAAACTAGGGTGTTCATAAAGCTAGAGTTACTGAAATAAGTATGTAGAATAAAACGTAAGCATAGCATTATAATATCATTATTTTTTTTTAATCGTTTTACCCCAAGCAAGGCGGTAACACCACTGATGCGCAGGGGGCTACATAAGAGAAACAGATTAGATAGGAGGAGAGTAAAGAGAAAGACGAGCCAGTTACAGGGAGTGTAAGAGAAAGAAGCAAGAGAAGGGTGCGAATACAGGTGTGATGACAGGTGCAAAAGTAGAGAAAAAGGATATACAGGGTGATGTAGAAAGATCTCGAGTCAAGTAGTTAAGAGATGGATACTGACATTGCATTTAAATTCCTGAAGGTTGCAGCCGTCAGGAAAGCAAGAATACGGAAGGGATTTCCACAGGCCGGAAGAGCGAGAAAAGAAGCTGTTGGAGTAGAATTGTCGTCTTTATTTGGTTGATCTAACTGTGAATAAGTGGGACCTAGTTGTCAGTCTTGTAGCACGGGTAAACTCATGTGGCATGGGCACCAGTGACTGAAGTTCGTGGGAGTAGAAGCCATTAAAATATTTATAGAAGAGACAGTCAGTAGGCACCTCCTTGATTTTGTTCGCTTTTTGTTTGTTTGTCAGTCTGTCCGTGGTCAAGATATCTCAAGAACCGCTGGATGGAATCAGATGAAACTTTTTGGGACGATTACCGTTATGATTAGCAGGAACTTGATGGAATTTTAAGTTCGATCCTGTAGGAGTTCTTTTAAGTTTTAGTGGTTAAGAGATGGATACTGACATTTTATTTAAATTCCTGGAGGTTGTAGCCATCAGGAAAGCTAGAATATGGAAAACAGTTCCATAGGCGGGAAGTGCGAGAAACGTCTGCATTTGGTTGATCTAACTGTGAATGGGTGGGACCCGGTTCCCAGTCAGTAAACTTATGTAGCAGGGGCACTGGTGACTTAAGTTCATCGAAGCAGAAGCCATAAAAATATCTATAGAACAGACAAAGGGAAGTCACATCTCGTTGGTGAGAAAGTGGTTGAAGTAGAGCCGCCAAGTCGGTACCTATCACATTACCGATTCTCCTTTGAAGCCTGTCAAGAACACTGAGATGAGCAACGGGGGCTCCTGACCATAGATGACAACAGTATTCTATACAGGGAAGGATGGTTGATTTGTATATAATAAAGCGCTCACTTCCAAGTATTGAATCGTAGGCTGAAAAATAAACATTATTATATCTCATGTTGATTAACAATCATGTTGATACAACACAGAGCGAGAAAAGAAGCTGTTGGAGTAGAATTGTCGTCTTTATTTGGTTGATCTAACTGTGAGTAAGTGGGACCTAGTTGTCAGTCTTGTAGCACGGGTATACTCATGTGGCATGGGCACCAGTGACTTAAGTTCGTCGGAGCAGAAGCCATTAAAATATTTATAGAAGAGACAGTCAGTAGGCACCTCCTTGATTTTGTTCGCTTTTTGTTTGTTTGTCAGTCTGTCCGTGGTCAAGATATCTCAAGAACCGCTGGATGGAATCAGATGAAACTTTTTGGGATGATTACCGTTATGATTAGCAGGAACTTGATGGAATTTTAAGTTCGATCCTGTAGGAGTTCTAGGTTATTTTACCGTTTGTTTACTAACATTTTACCATTCGTTTTACATACCAAATACTGAGTTACCTCCCCTAGATTACTTTACGGTATTTTTTAAACACATTATATTTTCCTTTAAAATGTTATTACTTGCAATATAAATTTAATATTCATTATCTAGAAGCTAAATAAAAAAGAAAGGGTAAATTGTAGAAAAAATGACTGGAAATACAAATTTGGGATATTAAAAACTAAAATCGAACTCTTCCACAATTTTTCCATCCTAAGTTTTAATTTCGTTTTACCACGAATTTACACGAGATACTAGATTAGCAACTAGGTCCCACCCTTTTACAGTTAAACAAATAAGATGTAACCGTAAATTCTACTCCAACAGCTTCTTTTCTCGCGCTTCCCGCCTGTGGAACTCCCTTCCACAAGTCTGCTTTCCCGACAGTTACAATCTCCAGGTGTTTAAATGTAGGGTCAATAGACACCTCCTATCACACTAACTCCCAACTATTCTCACAACACTCTCATCTACCCAACCCTCATTCTCGGTATCCTCACCCGCCTATCACCCACCCTCTGTTATTTCCTATATTTAATCAGCCTTTCTCCACTCTACGTAGCCCCCTGCACAGTAGTGGCAGTGACATGCCTTGCTCGGGGTGAAATGCTTATAAAAAATAAAAAATAAAAAATTTTTCTATGTTTTTGTATATTGCCTATTTAGATGCTTTGCAGTCATTCTTATTTTTAAAATTATCTCTTGCTAATCGTTGAGATTATATCGGTATTGTCTTGGCGGAGGTTTGCTGTCTTTGACTGCTCTTGTTATTATAATTAATAATAATAATAATAATAATAATAATCTTCTCACTTGCTACGCATCATCATAATATCGGTATTTATTGTCTGCATGTGTCCAGATCCGAATGACTCAGAGAATTAGTTCAACTATAAATTTTCAACTTTAAAATAATAATAATAATCAACGTCAAAATGGATTTATTTTCAGATAAAAAAGTTAATCAACTCCAAAATGGATTAATCAACTTCAAATTGGATCAATCAACTTCAAAATGGAACAATCAACTTCAAAATGGGTTAATCAACTTCAACTTGAGAAAATATCAAAAATCTAAAAACAATCAACTTCAAAATAAGAATAAACAACTTCAAATTGGAATAAACAACTCCAAATTGAGATATTTTTTTTGGTAATCAGAAAATTATTTTTTTCAATTAATTTACCCCACGAGTAAGGAAACTGACTGTTCATCTTCATTATATAGATGTAGAAAAAACCAAAATACAAATAACTTAGAGGTCAAGAAAACATTGGGTGAGCCTGCAGTAAAAGTAAAAGGAGAAAGTCCCGTATGGGTAAAAATGATGATTGATGATGATGATGGAAAAACCTCTACAAAAGAAGCTGAAGAAGAATTAGCAACAACCCCAAAGAGGATTTACCTCAAGAAAACTGTGGCTGGCGAAAAACAGGCCCAGATATTAGCTGCACATGCCGCAGCAGGAAATTGGAAAGACCTGGTGTGAACAATTGGTGTGCCTCTGCCAATAGCGTACCGGTGGTTAGTCTAGGGTGCTGATAAGAGTGACTCTAGGGGAGGAGCAAGAAAATATTAAATTACTCAAGAGCATAAGAATCTTATGGTCGAATTAACTGAAAACTCTCCTAGGGTCACTCTAAGACAATTTAAATAAATTGGTCCAAAAGTATGAGGTTCGTGTGACGAAAGATGACATAAGAAATCACTTGGACTCCATGGCCTTTACTTTACAGAAGCTGCCAATAATAATGTCAATAAGGCAAAACGTAAGGATTATTCAGTAACTTTATTAGAATTTTAGTCTCAAAGTGTGAAAATTCTTTAAATGGATGAAACCAATTTTAATCTCCATATTTCAAGAAGAGAAGGTCGCTCTAAAAAAGGCACAAGGTGCACTGCAGTCACGGCCGGATCCAGGGGAAATAACATCCATTTTATTGGATGTATTAGTAATAATGGATTAATTCATCATAAAATTAAAAGTGGTTCTTTAAAAAAAGAGAACGCGAAAGTGTGGACCAGGGAGTGCCTTAGAAAGGCAAATGAAATTTATGACAGGGGAGTTGTTTTAGTTATTGATAACGTTCCTTGCCATACTTCAATTGAAGACGTTGTGAGGGAGGATGAATTTAGGCAGTACCAAATTTTCAGACTTGCCCACTATAGTCCGATGTTAAATACCATTGAAAAGGTTTGGTCAGTCATTAAAGCTGACGTAAAAAGAAGTATGGCAGACTCAATTGTTGGGATTTTAAGAGGTGATGGCCAGGGATCTTTAACTACTAAAGAATTCCGCCTCAGCAAATTAGAAGCGATGATCTCCGAGGCAATAAATATTTCCCCCGAGACTTGCATTAACTTCGTATCTGGAATACAGAGATTAATTTCTTCTGTAATTAACTTAGATGATGTAATCTTTTAAATAAATTTCTGAGAAACGATTATTTCTTTTATATCCCTTTCAAGTAAAAATAAAAAAATAAATATTAAATTTATTAGTATTATATTGATTCTGAATTTGAAGTTGATTAATTTAATTTGAAGTTGATTATTTCTCATTTTGAAGTTGTTTTCCAATTTGAAGTTGATTAATCCATTTTGAAGTTGATAAATCTATTTTGGAGTTGATTAATTTTTTAACTGAAAATAAGTCAAGTTGATTATTATCATTTAGAAGTTGAAATGTTATAGAAATGTCTTATAAAGCAATTATCGTCCCTCAAAAATAGCTCGAAACCGCAGAAAATTGGATGATGATGTCTCAATGGCCATGACAGTTATGAGAAACTTTATTCAGCAATGAAGTAAGCCAACAAGTTCAAAAACAAATTTCAAGAAGGCAAGGAAGTACAAGTAACCATCAAACAGTAACAAGTCGGGGCTCAGTTTATTACTTCATAACAATAGAAAACTGATCCCCTACTTTTTGCTCAGTAGCTTTACTTATGTTTCCAACTATTATCTTCAGTCAGTCAGTTAAGTGCCATACGTGATACAAGCATTGGGCGATCATGTCTCGAAAGAAACATGACTGACTAGACAAAAGATTTTCTATCCTGCTCCTTAAACTACAGCTGAAGGGAGAAGAGACAGATTGTATTAAAAAGTAGTAATTAGTGGGGGATCAGTTTATTACTTCATAAAAATAGAAAATTGATCCCCCACTTTTTGCTCAGTAGCTTTACTTATGTTGCCAACTATATTCATTCAGTTAGTTAAATGTCATACGTGTACACGTTTAGGCGATCAGGTCTCAAAAGAGACATGACTGACTGTGCAGAAGTTTATTTCTCAGTAGGTTGCCATTACATTCTGGGGTTGACTGGTTACCAGCCAAGGCTGTAGAACCCAGTCAGGCACTTAACTGAAGAAATGAAAATAATAGTTGGAAACATAAGTAAAACTTCTACTGGACAAAAATTGGGGGATCAGTTTTCTATTGTTATTAACTAATAAATTGATCTCCCACTAATTACTACTTGTTAATACAATCAGTCTCTTCTCCCTTCAGCTATAGTTTAAGGAGCAAGATAGAAAATCTTCTGCCCAGTCAGTCATGTCTCGTTCGAGACATGATCACCCAAAAGCGTGTATCACGTATGGCACTAAACTCACTGACTGCCGAAACGATAGCAAGTTTAAAATAAAAATATAATTATAAAAATGCAACAATCCTGAACTGGAATTCTCAAAAGATGCGAGACACGAGAACATTAATAATTTCAGTTGAAGTTGGAGCCTTTAGTTGGACTGGAAAAGTGTCACATAGTCTCAGGAAAGAGGTTCCTTGTCGTCCATGCCTTAGTGAAATACCCAAAAAAAAAAAAAAAAAAATATATATATATATATATATATATATATATATTCTCTGTTCTCACAAGTAACTCCCAACTTTCGAAGGCTTTATCTATATAAGATAAGTGTGGTTTTAGGTTGTTTTATTTTTATTTTATTTTTTTATTTCTTTAAAGAAAACTGTTCAGTGAAAATATGATGATTCTGTTTGCGACCCTAGGTCCCTGGCTGGAACCTTCAAGTGAATCTGTATACAAGAGAAATCAAAGGAAATATAAGGTAATCAAAAATATCGATGTCGTTTTTTCCGAAGATGGGATCACTGAAGCACAAATCAGAACGAGGCTGAAAAAAAAAGAAAAAAAAAACGGTATGAGCGCCACCCAGATCCGGTTTCCCAAAGATAGGAAATGTCACAATTTTATGGGACTTTACAATATACACACTCAGCACAAACGAAGTTAATTACCCAGACATCTTGATCAAAGACAACAAAAAGAAAGTGTACTTTCTTATTGATATAACAGATACTTTCAAACTGTAATGTATCTTGGAGGATCTTCAAAAATCTAACAAAATACAAGAATATTGAAGGGAAAATCTAAAAAAGCAACACATGGGGCGATACACTATTGCAGTTTTGGTTTGATGGAAAGAATCTGATGGACTTATTGAAGGCAGCCCATGCTTTACTGAAATACAAAAAGATATTCTCACAAGTATATTTCTTTATAATCATTCCACCCAAAGCACAGACTTCTACTGGTGCGAAGTGAGTTACAGTGACAAAAAAAAATAAAAAAAATAAATAAAATGAAATAAAATAAAATAAAATAAAAATAAAAATAAAGCAGTGATGACGAAGAAATGATGAGAGGCTGATGTGATTTAGAGAGGTAGATTGGAATTAGAGAGACAGAAGATGGCCACTGGCGTTGGATCTAAACTATTCAGGATTTCAGGCGATATACTATTGCAGTTGGTTTGATGAAAAATATCTGATATTCTCATTGAAGGCAGCCCATGCCTTACGAAAAATACGAAAACATATTCTCACAAGTATATATTTTATAATCATTCCACCCCAAGCACAGACTCCTACTGGTGCATAGGGATTTACAGAGACAGAAAAATAAAACAGGGTACAGTGATGACGAAGAAATGATGAGAGGCTGATGTGATTTAGAGAGGTAGATTGGAATTAGAGAGACAGAAGATGGCCACTGGCGTTGGATCTAAACTTTTCAGGATTTCAGGCGATATACTATTGCAGTTGGTTTGATGAAAAATATCTGATATTCTCATTGAAGGCAGCCCATGCCTTACGAAAAATACGAAAACATATTCTCACAAGTATATATTTTATAATCATTCCACCCCAAGCACAGACTCCTACTGGTGCATAGGGATTTACAGAGACAGAAAAATAAAACAGGGTACAGTGATGACGAAGAAATGATGAGAAGTTGATCTGATTTAGGGAGGTGGATTGGAATTTTAATTGGAGAGACAGAAGATGGCAACTGTCGTTGGATCTAAACTTTTCAGGATTTGTAGCTGTCATAAAAGCAAGTATGAGGAAAGGAGTTCCACATGTGCGAGAAAAGCAACCATAAAGTAGAACTGAGAGTTACATTTGACTATTTTCACGGTAAAAGGGTGGGACCTAAATGCCAATCCAGTAGCATGAGTAAATTTATGTGGTCGGGGAACGAAGGAAAGCAACTCTTCAGAGCAGAACCCTTGAAATTATTTGTGGACAGAGGGAAGTCACATCCCGTCGGTGGTAAAGTGACTGAAGGTGGGGTGCTAAGTCAGGATCATCTATGTTGCAGAACCGTCTTTGGATTTTTATCGGAAACCTCAAGGCGAATAGCAGGAGCACCCGACTAAATATGGCAACAATATTCAACGTAAAATATGTGTGGTTTTATGGGTTTTTTTCTCAAAAAAATGCTCAGTGGAAACATGGTGCTTCGTCTGACTATATATCTCTTGTTGGGACACAGAAAGAAATGAGTACACACCAAAAATCAAAAGAAATAAAAAAAAATAATTTAAAGACATAGAAGTTGCGCTTTGGATGACAAAAAAACAAAAAATTTGAACAAGAAAACATATTAAAAGAATCTCTGGAAACCCTAGCTTAAATGATATAAAAAAACTCCCTTGTTAAGTACAGCTCACTCACTTAGAAGAACTTTGTACATGTAACACTAGTGATGTTAGGGGACATAGAAAAACAAATAAAACAACTATATAGGAACATACCATGTCCTGCTTAGATCTTTCCGCAGACCTGGGAGATAGTGTGACCATATAAAAAAAAACAAATTATGATGAAAATGACAAAATAATAATAATAATAATAATAACTTTCAGGCAAATATTATGCATAATATTATGGAGCCAAAACTTTCAGGCAAATATTATGCATAATAATATGGATCCAAAATGCAGGTTTTGTGATAAACACCAAGAAACAATAGACCACCTAATCTCAGGCTGTTCTGTGCTTGCCCCAAACGAATATAAAAATCGCCACGATAGAGTTGGGCAATATTTACATTGGGCAATGTGCAAACATTATGGAAAAGCTGTAAACAAACACTGGTATGAACATCACCCAGCACCGGTTACAGAAATAGAAGATGTAACCATTCTATGGGATTACACCATCTACACAGACAGAAAAATTGAAGCAAACAGGCCAGACATTATTGTTAAAAACCAGAAGGAGAAAACTTGTCTATTAATTGATGTGGCTTGTCCAGCGGATTGTAACATAGCAATCAAGGAATTTGAAAAACTGTCAACATATAAAGACCTGGAAATTGAAATAGAAAAAATGTGGAAATTGAAAACAAGAGTTGTGCCAGTGATAGTAGGTGCACTTGGAATGATAAAAAATGGAACAAAACAACACATTGAAAGAATCCCTGGAAACCCCAGCTTAAGAGATATACAAAAAATTGTCTTATTAAGTACAGCCCACACACTAAGGAAAACTTTATCTATGTAATGCTAGGGATGATAGGGAAGATAGAAAAACATGAAATGGAGCCATAACAACACGCCACTACCTGCCTTAGGTCTCCCCGCAGACTTGGTTGGTAGTGAGACCAAAGCAGAAATCGAAATATGATGAAAAATGACATAATAATAATAATAATAATAATCTGGATTAAAGTATGTAAATGAAGGCTTTATTCTTGCAGCACAATACCAAAGTCTTTTCACTAGGAACATTTAGGCAAATATTATACATAAAAATGTGGATCCAAAATGCAGGTTCTGTGTTAAACACCAAGAAACAATAGACCATCTAATCTCAGGATGTTCTGTACTTGTCCCAAATGAATATAAAAATCGTCACGATAGAGTGGGGCAATATTTACACTGGACAATGTGCAAACACTATGGAAAATATGTAAACAAACACTGGTATGAACATCACCCAGCATCATTTACAGAAATATGGAATTACACCATCTATGCAGACAGAAAAAAATGAAACAAATAATCCGGACATTATTGTTAAAAACAAAAAAAGAAAAAACTTGCCTATTAACTGATATGACTTGTCCAGCGGATTGTAACATAGCAACCAAGGAATTCGAAAAACTGTCAAAATATAAAAACCTGGAAATTGAAAGAGAAAAAAATGTGGAAATTGAAAACAAGAATAGTACCAGCAATAGTAGGTGCACTTGGAATGATAAAAATCGGAACAAAACAACACATTGAAAGAAACTATGGAATCCCCAGCTTAAAGATATACAAAAAAATTGTCATGTTAAGTACAGCCCACACACAAAGAAGAACTTTGTCTCTGTAACGCTACGGATGTTATGAGAGATAGAAAAAACATGAAATGTAGACATAACAACACTCCACGACCTGTCTTAGATTTGGCCGCAGACTTGGTAGGTAGTGCGACCATAGTAGAAATCAAATTATAATGGAAAATGACATAATAATAATATAACAACCTGGAAATTCAAATTTAAAAAGAGAAATAACTGACTGGGCAGAAAATTTTCTCGCAATAGTTACAATTAGGCTATAGAACCCAATCTGTCCTGTTATTTAACCCATAGCTAGATGTAAGAGACGGATTAATACCTTTGTTAAGGGTATTTGCGCGTCAGTGAATGCAAGGAATTCAACTGGAATTCGAACTCGGCTCCGCGATTTCTCGTTCCGTGCCGATATCCACTGTAACAAAGATTATACTTGGGTGAAATTTTGATCTGACCAAAGGGAATCTGCGTGGTTCGCTAAAATATAACTTGAGGAGACAAGAACTTGCCAGGGTGGTAAAGGGAATCAGCAATTTTGCCGACAACTTTAACGATAAGATCGTATATTACAAGCTACACTTGAAGCAATAGGCGTTCAAAGCAATTGGTTTCCCTGAGGAAACACCCATTCATCTTTCATTGTGAAATTGCTGGATCCGATTGGCAGCGGTGGAATGTCATTAGTTTCGATTTCAAGGCATTCAATATGACTAGGCAGTTTTTTTCCCTGTTTGAAAAATATTGCCTCCTCCTGCTGGATTCGAAGCTACGACTCCTATAGACCTAGAGGAAGCCGTGAATTGATCTACGGTGTCTTAACCACTCGACCACGAGAGATTTTAAAGTTAGATAAGGGCGAATTAAGCCATATAAACACATAAAATTCTTATTTTTTGTAATATTCATAACTGCTTTAGTTTTTTTCAAACATTTCACCCCAAGCAATGCAGTTTTACTGCCACTGTTGCGCCGGGGGTCACAGAAGAGGAAAGTGATGAGAAATAGTGACAGGTTATAGGGGTTGTCAGGAAGTGGGTAAGAGAAGGATGTGAATACTGATGAGAGTGAGTGAATGGAGAAAGGAGCATGAGAGAAAGGATGCGAGTCAGTGAGATAAGAGATAACTTTTGACCTTACATTCAAATTCTTGGAGATTGTAGCTGTCGGGGAAGAAAGTACACGAAAGGGAATTCGACAAGCGGGAAATACGAGAAAAGAAGCTGATGGAGTAGAATTTGCGTTTACATTTTATTGGTTTTACACTAAAAGGGTTGGACCGAGTTGCTAGTCTAGTAACTCGAGTAAATTCATATATAGGGGGCACCAGGGAGCTAAGTTCATTGGAGCAGAAGCGGTGAAAATATTTGTAGTAGCGACACAGGGAAGCCACATTGCGCCGGTGATAAAGTGACTGTGTCTGAGCTGCCAAGTCGGGATCGATCACATTACAGATTCCCCATTGGATTTTGTCAAGGACCCCTAGGTGGATAGCAGGAGCACCTGACAGGATATGGCACGGGCGGATGGTAGATTTATATATATAATAAATATAAAAGACATGCATGTTTTGGTAAACAGTATTTCATTGATTAATTCGTTTTCTGCAGCGTATCAACCATTTTCAGGATATATAAACCCAGAATATTTTTAGAGATTGTAAAAATGTTCTTTAGATAATAAATAGCAGTTCAGCTTGGTTTCACTCGGGTAGTTTAAGGAATAATAAGAATAAAAAGCATATGATGAATTTACATAGCAAATACTTACACAACGTCCACCCTCGTCACTTTTATAGATATAGACTAGCAGTTCAGCTTGGTTTCACTCGGGTAGTTTAAGGAATAATAAGAATAAAAAACACATGATGAATTTACATAGCAAATACTTACACAACGTCCACCCTCGTCACTTTTATAGATATAGACAAGCAGTTTATCCCGGTGTCACTCGGGTAGTTTAAGGAATAATAAGAATAAAAAACATATGATGAATTTACATATCAAATACTTACACAACGCCCACCTCTTCACTTTTATAGATATAGATAACAATGTAGAATGTCTCTATTGGATTAGGGTGGGAGAGGGGGCAACATATATAGATATCGATAATATAAAGTGGGGTGATCGATTCTATATTATAATCAATACATAAACTGATCCCTCATTTTGTGTGGTGATAATATATATTTGTCTATCCCTAATTTTGGCATTCTGAAAAATTTCAAAGTTTCGTTAGCATTCTAAAAGTTTTATTCTACAGCTGAGCGCAACTCCCGTCGAGTTAGATCGCAAAATGCAGACGCTAATCCAAACAAGAATCTGCTATGTTATGCGTCGGGTGCTAACATCTCGGAATCGGTAACATTCCCTTCACTGTAACGTAACTTTCCAGTGCTTTTACTAAAAATTATTTCATGGTATTTGTTCTTACAAACTCTTCTCTATAGTCCTTGTAATTTAGGAATTTAAGCACAGTTTATGGTACAGTGGATATCGACTGGGAACGAGAAATTGGGGAGCCAGGTTCAAATTCCAGTTGAATTCCTTACATTCACTTGCGCACAAATACCCTTGGGAAAGGTATTAATCCGTCTCTTCCCTCCAGTTATGGGTTAAATAAATGACAGACTGGGTTCTGTAGTTTTGGTCGGCAACCAGTCTACCGCAGAAAGAAATGACAACCCAGTCAATCATCTCTCTTTCGAGACATGATCGCCCAAAGCGTGTATCACGTATGGCACTTAACTGACTGACTGTAGATAATAGTTAGAAACATAATTAAAACTTTTACTGGGCATAAAGTGGGGGATCAGTTCTCTGATGTCATGAAGTAATAAACTGAACCCCCACTAATTACTACTTATTAATACAATCCGTTTCTTCAGCTATAGTTTAAAAATCAGGATAGAAAATTCTCTACCCAGTCAGTCATGTCCTTTTTGAGACATGATCACCCTAAGCGTGTATCACATCTCGCACTTAACAGACTGACTGAATATAATAGTTAGAAACTTAAGTAAATTTTCTGTTGGGCCTAAATTGAGGGATCGATTTTTAATTATTATCAAGTACTAAACTGATCCCCCACTAATTATTACTTACTAATATAATAATATAATTCAGTTCTTCTCGTTTCATTTACGTGCTAAATAACAGGATAGAATGGATTCTGTGCTTTTGGTTGGAAACCATTTTAGCGCAGGAATTAATGACAACCTACCGCGGGAAAAATCTTCTGTCCGGTCATTCAGGTCTCATTCGAGACATGATCGCCTAAGCGTGTATCAGGTATCGCACTTAATTGACTGACTAGATTTGTTCCTAGTTATCTTTTAACGAAAGACATGAGTTGCGCCGTTGTTTTCTTGATTTTAGCATAATTTGTGCGTTTCACGTTTCAAATGTCCTCTGCGTATTTGTAAGGGGGAATACTTGATTATTTTCATGAATTTTTGGAAAAAACCAAGAAAATTAAAACCCAGCTAGTATCATAAAGAATTATATTTTTTCTTAAATAAAATAAAATAAAAATATCTAAGGAAAAATTAAATTATAAAAATAAATAAATAAATATGTTTAATCGATAATAGATTTAATTAAATCCCCACCCGCCGTCCACCAAGAAATAAATAAGCCAATTCTAAAAGAAACTAAAGCGAAAAATCGACATAATTTGACGTCAGCTCTCTCAATTCAAGACCCATAAAATCTCGGTCGAAATCTCGGTCAAAATCTCTGAGATTTATTGCCAGAACTACCCAATCCACGGGCACGGTTTTTCTCGGCATTAGAACAGTTTTTCCCCCTGGCATTGCTCCACACTTCCTCGCCCTAGTGTCTTTTCCTCGCCTTCTGACGCCTACTGGCAACTATCCAGCGCGTGTATTGGAAAAATTTGGCCAAAGTAGGAGGTGGGACGGGAGTATCGCTTAGTCATGTGTATTCACAATGCTGGGGGTCGTGCAGAACGGAATGGAAGCAATGGATTTCGCTCAAAGTTTACAGACGATTTCATTGCTTCACTCTCTTCTCATTGGGCCAATCGCTGGTCGTCCTACGGTTTAAGGCCAGTTTTTTTGGATACACCGCACTTTATCAGTTAAAGAGTGGACTCGGCCCAATTTGCTTGTTGCTATGCCGTTAGAGTTTATATAATTATTTACAAAGCTGTCAATTTTTCCTTTTCTTCCTGGAGCAATGCGAGAGAAAATGAAACTGTGTACAGACATTGTACTTATTTAATGTGTATAGGCTAAGTCTGCCGTAAGGCCAGTATATTAGAACACTTATAATCGTACAACTTGTGTTTATGAGACGAGACTGCTAACAGATTATATGAAATAAAAAACAATGTTAGATATTTTGTTAAGATAAAATGTCTGGCACAAGTTACAGAGATTTCACTGGAAAAAGTAAACATATCTATCTCAGTCTATTCATATCTTAGTAGATATGTATAGATAAATACTATCTATCTATCTATCTATCTATCTATCTATCTATCTATCTATCTATCTATCTATCTATCTATCTAACTATCTAACTATCTATCTATCTATCTAACTATCTAATCTATCTATCTAACTATCTATCTATCTATCTATCTATCTATCTGTCTATCTATCTATCTATCTTCCTAGCTATTTTGTTCATTATCTATCTATCTATCTATCTATCTATCTATCTATCGTGATCTCTCTCTCACTGTATATATATATATATATATACATATATATATATATATATATATAGCAAAAATTTCCCTGAAAACTTTTGGGACAGTGTGCGAACACACACACACACACACACACACACACACACACACACACACACACACACGTATATATACATACAGCATGTGCTTTGTTTGTTGTTGATTGTGTCGACTGCAGAATATAGTAGGGTCGGTTGGGCATCACCTGAGAGAGAAAAAGCATCATAACGCTTTTCACTCCGTAAGACATTTGGAAAAGGCATGCTGTACTGCTTGGCATTCGCACCGGAGGATTCAATTCGAAAATTACATAGTGTTTCCGTGTCAATCAGTGACCAGTGCCGAGGATTCGAAAAAATTGGATGATATATTCAGTGAACATCATGGCGTTTGATGTTGTGCCTCCATTCATCTCCCCACTTGGCCTCAGACTCAACTCGCAGGCCTGCACCAAGTATTTTGAGGAGGTAGAACTGCTCTGATTTACGAGGATATCTTTTGGAAGACGTTATATCTGACAAGAAGAAAATTCACAGTGCAAATACTTTCATGGCTTCGGCTCCAACGAACTTAAGTCACTGGTGCCTCCTCAACTGGTGTTTACTCGTGCAACCAGACTGACAACTGGGTCCCACCCATTCACAGTCAGGTTAGCCAAATGCAGACGACAATTCTACTCCTGCAGCTTCTTCTCTCGCACTTCCCGCCTGTGGAACTCGCTCCCATATTCTTGCTTTCCTGACGGCTATAATCTCCAGAAATTTAAATGCAAAGTCAATACTCATCTACTAACCACTGGATTCTAGCTCTCTCCCCACCCCTGTATAACCTTCCCTTTCTCTCCACCTATGTATCTGTCATCGCACCTGCTTTCTCAGCTTTCTATTGCTCCTTTCTAACGAGTTTGTACTCCTCACTCTTTTCTAATTAATCTTTTTACAGTTATGTAGCCCCCCCCCCCCCGCACATCAGTGGCATTTCTGCCTTGCTCAGGGTGAAATGATTAAAAAAAAACCGAGCAGGTAAACCCAGTCATTTCTGTCAGACGATTTCTTTGATTATAAACTTGTCAACTAACTCTCCAAGCTGTAAAACGATTATTTTGAGTGGGGTGCAGATAAACAAAGGACCAGTAAATCTCTTTGTAACATGAAAAACGAGGGAAGGATATGCGAGTATTCACTGTCTTAAACAAGGAAACCGACCGGATGAAATGCAGGAGATTCCGAAGTCGTCTGAAGGCCGTAGTTGAGGCCAAGGTCGATTTAATTAAAGTTTGCCCTTTAGAATTTCAAGATATTTTTGTGTCGCTTTGGTAAATATATCTGTTAATCCGTCCATTCCATACAAGCGCCTCAATTATATTTTTCACCCTTTGCCCTCTATATGCACTGTGAGGTTTAGGGTTAGGGTTAAGTTTTCAAAACTTTCCTTCCTTCTTTGGTGTCCAAGAAATCTTCTCTATCTCTAGCCGATTCTCATTATAAGCTTTCCTTTTTTTTTTTTACCGTCGTTTACGACTTCCCTGTTGTTTACTTGCTCTTCGCTATGAACATAGGAAACTACATTTCTGGTGACTTCAGTTTTCTTCCCTAAGCTAGGGACGCATGCTAACATTCCCTGCCATATACCAATTCAGCGCTCTTTTCTTTGTTTCTAACGACATTTAATCCTGCATCAAAGCCTCTGATAGGGAGATTAGACATTTTGATGAGCGTGGAAGATGAAGGAAAAACTTGAAGCAATTGAAATGCTGTTTTACAGAAGGATGCTGCGGATATCATGGATCGAGAATGTGAGCAATGATGAGGTTTTGGAAAGGATGGAAACGCAATGGAAATTAATACAGAGCATCAGGAAGAGAGAGCTAAAGTTCCAGGAACATGAACGAGGAAAGAAGACTTGGAGAACCTGATAATAAACAGACCAGAGAGAGAGAGAGAGAGAGAGAGAGAGAGAGAGAGAGAGAGAGAGAGAGCATATTTGAAGGGCCTGAGCAGGTGGATGACAGAACGGGGGTTGCGTGGTATAACAGACATAAGTGGGTTAAGAGACACCAGAGATATGGAGACGTGGAGGGCCATTATCGCCAACGTCTTGAAAGTACAAGAAACATAGAGAAGAAGAACAAGAACAAGAGCAACAACAGCAACAACAATGCGAGCAATATATCCCCGGCCAAGGAGGAGAGTATTGGATTACTATGTGATGTCACTTCTTCAATATGGCATGAATGCTGGACAATATCTTTGAAGATGAAGGAAAAACTTGAAGCAAATGAAATTTGGTTTTCCAGAAAATAATACTGGATATAAAGTGGGGGATCAATTACATATTACAATCAATATATAAACTGACCCTTCACTTTCTGGTCAAAGCAGTTTCTATATATTTATATTCTTGAGTTCCAAAAGCACAAGGATGCATTCCAGAAGCTGAGTAGAGTATTAAGAGACAGGAAAATTTCACTAGAAACAAAGAAGAAAGTACTGGATTGTTATGTGATGTCTGTCCTTCAAGATGGCAGTGAGTGCTGGACAATCTCATCAAAGATAAAGGGAAGACCTGAAGCAACCGAAATGTGAATCTACAGGAGAATGCTGCGGACATCATGGATCGAGCATGTGAACAATGATGAGGTTTTGGAAAGGATGGAAACAAAAAGGAAATTAATACTGAGCATCAGGAAGAGAAAACTAAAGTTCCTGGAAGTTGAGGAAGTGGGGGTGCTTGGAGAACCTGATACTAAAAGGCCAGATAGAGGGAAAAAGAGACAGGGGAAAGCAACGGATAACATATTTGAAGGACTTGAGCAGGCGGATGACAGAACGGAGGTTGTGTGTGGTAACAGGAGAAAGCGTGCTAAGAGCCACCGGGAATGGTGAGACGTGAGGCATGGAAAGCCATGATCGCTTGCGCCCTGAAAGGACAGGGCACATAGAAAAAGAATATATATGCCAACTGTTTATAAGAAATTATAATGTGGATATAAAATGGGGGATCAATTCTATATTATTATCAAAATATAAACTGATCCCTCATTTTGTAGCCATGCTAGTTTTTATACATTTATATTCTAGATTTATGGGCTTGAGCTAGTGGATGGGAGAACAGGAAAAATCGTGCTAAGAACCACCAGTCAAAATATAAACTGATCCCTCATTTTGTGGCTAGTTTCTGTATATTTATATTCTAGATTTATGGGCTTGAGCTAGTGGATGGCAGAACGTGGTTGCGTGGGGTAACAGGAGAAAATGTGCTAAGAGCCATCAGTTATAGGGAGATGTGGAAGGCCATGATATATTACGTCCTGAAAGTACAAGGCACATAGAAGAAAAGGAAGTTCTTAGATCTACTCTGACCCTGAGAGTGGGACCAAATGCTATGTTCTCATGTACGGACAAATAGAAAAACTCTAAACAAAACCGAAACTTTATGAAACTATAAACATTCACATTCTATATTAAAATTAATAGCAGTATATATTTATTTATATTATACTAGCAGGATAGCCCGGCGTTGCTCGGGTGTAATGAAAATTTTAAAACTCATCCATGGTCCTGGAGCTCAGACTCGTTGGACGTTGGCACGAAAGACTAAATAGCAATAGTTGTTTCCAGTTAAAGCGAAACCGTAGACTGAAAGAAAAATGAATGGATGTAAGTCAAATTTTGATTCCCTGGTATCGATATCAAATAAGTTTTTTTTTGTTGTAAACTGAATTTTGAATGTTAATAAATCCTCTGAGCAAATGGTATCATGGCTGAGACTAAGAACTACAATTATACCTACGTAGAGCCAAACCCGAAGCAAAAATTAAAATAAAAGAGCTGAAAAAATACAGATATACAGGCAGATAAACAGACACACACACAAACATCTTGCCTTTTATATAAACATATTATCGATTTTCTGCACTATTGTAAGAACTGCAACCTTGAAACTTCTGAATATTGTTTCTTATGTCTTTGTCTATAAGTGTATCAAATTTGATTAAAATCGGACCACTCCTTTTATAACTCGATTTTTTCGATTATCGATTTTTGAAATTTGTCAGGGGTGCCTTCACACAAAACCTAGCTCAGAACACTTGGGTAAAAGGAGGAGCAATAGCTATTATTAGCCAATTGAAAAACAATACCCATTTTAGTAACATGACCAACAATACATATCTAAACTTATTTATAAATGGAACTTTGTCTGTGTGTATGTATCCGTTACCTATAGACTCCGAAACGGCTGAACCGATTTTCATGAAAATTTACACAGTTGTACTATAAGCGTCTGCGAGTGTTCTTAGCTAGGTTTCGTTTCGAGGTCACCCGGATAAGTATCGAAAATCGATAATCGAAAAAATCGGGTTATAGAATTTGATACACTCATAGACAAAGACATAAGAAACGATATTCAGAAATTTCAAGGTTGCAGATCTTACGATAGTGCAAAAAATTTGATATCGATACCAGGAAATCAAAATTTGACTTACATCCATTCATTTTTCTTTCAGTCTACGGTTTCGCTTTAACTGGAAACTATTGTTTTTTAGTCTTTCGTGCCAACGTCCAAAGAGTCTGAGCTTCAGGACCATATATTAGTTTTAAAGCTTTCATTACATCCGAGCAACGCCGCGCTATACTGCTAGTATATAGTAAAATGACTAACAATACCTATTTTTGGTAAAATGCTAAACAATACCTATTCATATTAAAATGGTCAGCAATACCTTGCTATATTAATATGACCAGCAGTACTTATTTACACTAAAATGACCAACAATACTTATTTTAGTATAATGACAAGCAACACTTATTGATAATAAGATAGCAGTCTTTACCTATTTATTTTAAAATAAGCAATACTACCTATTTATAATAAAATTACCAACAATACCTACTATTTAGTAAAATGAGCAGTAATATTTATTTGTAGTAAAATAACCAACAATACCTAGTTTTGTAAAATGACTAGCAGTAAATATCACCAACAATTTCTTTTTATATTAAAATTAGGAGAAACGCCTGTTTATAATAAATTAACACTCAATTCAAATTTTTATTGAAATGACTAATAATACCTAGTTGTAATTACAATACTCATTTATACCTATTTAGAGCAAAATCACTAACAATACCTATTTTTGAAAAATATCAAACCATGTCTATTTATATTAAAGTGAGCAGCAATAATTATTTATACTAAAATAGCCAACAATATTTATTTAAGTAATACTAGCATCATAACTAGGTGTTGCCCGTGCAACTCAGAACATTTTAGTAGTAGAAGATGGGAGGAATAGATGGAAATCATTTATTGAAAATTGGAAAGGAGTGCTGAGGCTGTTAGTAACCATTTTCAGCATTAAGAAAAAGGCATTGAATGTATGTTGCTATAGTATTCGAACAGAGTATAAAATGTAGTTTTAGTGCCGGTCATACTTTTGTCTCCTTCTAAGGTGTGTGGGGGTTATTTGATCTGGAAATGAATAGAAAACATTTGCAGGAAGTGTAGTTAGTAATAAATAAGATAGAAGTTTACCTGTTTTAAATGGAGAGTCAAACTGAACCCAGTTTAGCAAGCTCAGTGCCACGGAAATAAGGCATGTATAAGGAGTTTGGCCAGTAGAGTTTTGGTTACGATATTGTGCATTCTGTTCCTTTCGACACCACTCCCTTACGCCCAACTGGTCTTGGCTCTAACACACAAAGTATCATCAAAAAGAGATTTCATGTTGTAAGGCACAGTCGGTTATGTTCTGACCGCACAGTTAGTGTGAGTGCCTGTTACTTTAATGGAAGATAGCTGCTAAATTACTTGGAACGCAATGTTTACAATACTCACACAAACATCAAATCTCGTGATGCAATAAAGTTTATAATATTAAATAGATAAATTCCTTTAAAACTCGGTTATATAAAAAATAATTATATAGAAAATTGTTGTTTAAAAATTGTTCAAAAGTTGCATTAAAACATCTATTTTCTTAGTTGCGTCTGACACGTGTGATTTGATTTCTGTGACGTAATCTAGCAACCATCTTAGATCTTAGATCTTTTACGGAGCAAATGTAAACCATCGGCTCCATTGGCCAAAAAGTGCGAAAGGAAAAATTGCTGAACTTAAACTCAAAAAGTATGTCGACCTGGCTTCCCTGTACATATGTGTCCCTAGAAAGTTTGAACGGTGTAGCTTGAAAAATGTAGGCGTGCATAAGGAACAGTCACCCAAAGACTGACAGATTGCCTTTTATATAGATAGATGACATGCAATACTTATTGATAGTGAAATGACAGACATTACTTATTAATAATAAAATATCCAAGAATACCTCCGTATAGTCAAACGACAAGCAATATCTATTCATAGAAAAATTACCAACAATGTCTAGTACTTAGTAAAATGAGCAGCAATAATTATTTGTAGTAAAATGACAATATCTATTTTGGTATCATGAAAAACAATACATATTTATAATAAAATGACAGAAAATACCTATTTCATGTAAAGTGAACAGCAGAAATTATTTATCGTCAAATGACCAATAATACCTATTTTTGTAAAGTAACTAGCGATACTTATTGCCAGTAAACCGACCAACAATACTGATTATATTAAAATGAGCATTAGTTCCTACTTACAATGACCGACAACAACTATGTGTCTTATAATAGCCTGCAAGATCTATTTATATTAAAATGACAAACACCTCACCTTCGTGAGCCGTGTTCCTTCAGGATATGGGCGGTTATGGACTTCCACTTGGCTCTGTCGCTTGTTGCTCTCAATTTTTTTTCTCTTGGTATCTCTTCTAAGCCCCGCTTTGCCATCCATTTGCTCAGACCTAACGAGTAGATCTCCCACTGCTTTCCCCTGTCTCTCCTTTCATTTATCCGACTTGTGGCTATCAAGTTCCCCAGGCCATCCTTTCTCATTATGTGTCCCAGGAACCTTATTTGTCTCTATCTGATATTTATTAGGTTGTCCCTAAAGTTTCTAAACACTTGTAAAAAATTGAAATTTTACTCGCAAAAACAACAAAAATTATTACTCAAAATAAAGACCATCATTTTCCAAGACTTTCTGTCATCGCTCTGCAAGCTTTCGGATCTGGTCAAAGTACCATTCAGCCGGATTCGAATCAAAGAACTTTTGACACGCTTCCTCGACTTCATCAAACGAGTCGAATCGGCAGCCCTTCAGAAAGTGTTGCATTGAGCGGAAAAGGCCGTAGGCTGATGGAGCACAGTCAAGACCGTAGGCTTGATGTGGCAGAACCTCAACGCCGTCCAGCTTATCAAACTTATCTTTGGTCTTCCTGGAGGTGTGTAGCTTGGCATTGTCCGGTTGCATCAAAGCGCGCTTTCGGTTGATCAGAGCTGGGTAGTTTTGCTTCAACTTTTTGTAGACCCGCTCAAGTTGCTGACAGTAAATTTCGGCGCTGATGGCACGACCATTCGGAACCAACTCAAAATGCACGATTCCTTCAAAGTTCCACCAAACGCACAACATGACTTTCTTGCCAAATCTATCTTGTTTTGGAACCGGCGGTGTCTTTTGCCTTTTCTGAACCCATCGCTTGTCTCGATTGTGCTGGACCAGATAGACCCATTTTGTAAGTGTTTACAAGCTTTTGGGACAACCTAATATATCAGTTTTCTTCTTGTTTGCATCCTTTCCAACACCTCATCACATAGCAATGCAGCACTCTTTTCTTTGTCTCTAATGATATTTTCCTGTCTTTCAGTACTCTGGTGAGCTTCTGAAATGCGTCTTTGGTCATGCCAATTAAAATTACCAATATTATCGACGTATGGTAAAATGACCGGCAATATACAGTACTGTGCAAAAGTATTAGGACAAGAACTATTTTATCTTTCATGAGGCACCAAAATAAAATTCAAAATCACCCCTGTCCTAACACTTTTGTACACTACCGGTAGTGTGCAAAAGAATTAGGGCAGGGGTGATTTTCCTAAAAACCTCACAGAAGTTCAAATACAGGGTGAAAAGCCAAACCTTTGTAAGAATTATTTAACTAAATAGGAAAAAAAAGGAGGGCTTCGCAATTTAAATTTATCTCTACAAAGCCCTGATCTCAATCTTATTGTACATCTATGGAATATTTTGCATAAACAAAAAATTGATAAATCTAATGTTACTTTGCAAGAAAGACTTTGGGAACAAATACAAGCTGCTTGGCAGTAGATACCATTAGATACATTGAAGAAGCTTGTGAGGTCAATGCCTGACAGAATGAAGGCTGTGAGCAAAGCAAAAGGCTATTATACTAAAAATTAAATTGATTTTGTAACAAGTATTTTTCTTGTTAAAGCATTTGTTGAGTAAATCAAATAAAATTACTTTAGTTAAATTGTTTATTTTACTTTAGTTAAATTGTTTATTTTTTTTAGTTATTGATCTGATACTTTTGCACATTACTGTATATATATATATATGCACATTACTGTGTATATATATATATATATACAGTAATGTGCAAAAGTATCAGATCAATTATTTATTATTATTCAGTTATTGATCTGATACTTTTGCACATTACTGTTTTTATATATATATATATATATATATATATATATATATATATATATATATATATATACAGTAATGTGCAAAAGTATCAGATCAATATATATATATATATATATATATATATATATATATATATATATATATATATATATATATACAGTAATGTGCAAAAGTATCAGATCAATAACTATTTTGTCATTTATGAGGCATATTGTATTGAAGCATTTGTTGAGTAAATCAAATAAAATTACTTTAATTAAATTGTTTATTTTCTGTCAATATGCCTCACAAAAGATAAAATAGTTCTTGTTCGAATACTTTTGTACACTACTCTACATATATATATTAGGTGCGATTGGTAAATAGTCGCAATTATTTTATTATTTCGAAGTAAAATGGCTATTATAGTATATATCAAATTTATTTTGTAACAAATATTTTTTTCTTGTTAAATCATTTGTTGAGTAAATCAAATAAAATTAATTTAGTTAAATTGTTAATTTTCTGTCAATATGCCTCATAAAAGATAAAATAGTTCTTGTCTTAATACTTTTGCACAGTACTGTATATTTATAGCTAAAATTCCAACAATACTTATTCAAATGACTCGTAATGTATTGTTCAAGCCAAATGTACCACAAAAATTTTTCTGCAGTTGAAGACATGCAACAGCTTACAAAATATTTAGATTTCGACATTAAATAACCGATAGAAGTGTCGATATACATTAAATAACCGATAGAAGTGTCGATATACATTAAATAACCGATAGAAGTGTCGATATGTCGCTCCATCAATTCAATTAACCATGCTTCTTACTCTCCAGATTTGGCTTCATCTGATTATCATCTTCATCGGTCAAAACATCATTTTTTATTTCGATGGAAAACAGTTTATAAATTGATGAACAGATAAAAGCTGCTATTCTGTTGTTCTTTGCACTGCACGCTGAAGCCATTGCAGCCGCAGGATAAACGATGAAGCATATTATGGTATCGATAGCAAGTATCATATTCATATGAAGATCATATCAACGAGAATCAAAGAAAAATTTAATTCGGTATTATTTTCAAAACCGACAGGACATTCTTTTCGACCAAAAACAGTACTGTGCAAAAGTATTAGTACAAGAACTATTTTATCTTTTATGAGGCATATTGACGGAAAATAAACAATTTAATTAAAGTAATTTTATTTGATTTACTCAACAAATGATTTAACAAGAAAAATACTTGATACAAAATAAATATATTATTTAGTATAATAGTCTTTAGCTTTGAAATAATAAAATAATTGCGACAATTTACCATTCGCACCTAGTATATATATATATATATATATATATATATATATATATATAGTACTGTGCCAAAGTATTAGGACAAGAACTATTTTATCTTTTATGAGGCATATTGACGGAAAATAAACAATTTAATTAAAGTAATTTTATTTGATTTACTCAACAAATGATTTAACAAGAAAAATACTTGATACAAAATAAATATATTATTTAGTATAATAGTCTTTAGCTTTGAAATAATAAAATAATTGCGACAATTTACCATTCGCACCTAGTATATATATATATATATATATATATATATATATAGTACTGTGCCAAAGTATTAGGACAAGAACTATTTTATCTTTTATGAGGCATATTGACGGAAAATAAACAATTTAATTAAAGTAATTTTATTTGATTTACTCAACAAATGATTTAACAAGAAAAATACTTGATACAAAATAAATATATTATTTAGTATAATAGTCTTTAGCTTTGAAATAATAAAATAATTGCGACAATTTACCATTCGCACCTAGTATATATATATATATATATATATATATAGTACTGTGCCAAAGTATTAGGACAAGAACTATTTTATCTTTTATGAGGCATATTGACAAAAAATAAACAATTTAATTAAAGTAATTTTATTTGATTTACTCAACAAATGATTTAACAAGAAAAAATACTTGTTAGAAAATAAATTTAATATTTAGTATAATAGCCTTTTGCTTTGATCAAAGCCTTCATTCTGTCAGGCATTGACATCACAAGCTTCTTCAATGTATCTAATGGTATCTCCTGCCAAGCAGCTTGTATTTGTTCCTAAACTGTGTCTAGCGAAGTAACATTAGATTTATCAATTCGAGGGTGGGGGGAATAAGAAAAAAGTCAGTCATATCAAAGGTTAATTAAATAATGAGTTGTTTCAAAATAACTTGTTTAATAGAAAATAAGAAAAATTAAATATAACTTCTTTTTAATACATTTCTTTTACACCTCGTTTTAAATAATCAATATTTATTAGCAATTTACTTGGCTTTTCACCCTGTATTTGAATTTCAGTGAAGTTTTTAGAAAAATCATCCCTTGTCCTAATACTTTTGCACACTACCGGTTGTGTGCAAAAGTGTTGGGACAGGGGTGATTTTAAACGTTATTTTGATGCTTCGTAAAAAAATAAAATAATTCTTGTCCTAATACTTTTGCACACTACTGTATATATACTAGGTGCGATTGGTAAATTGTCGCCATTATTTTGATGCCTCAAAAAAGATAAAATAGTTCTTGTCCTAATACTTTTGCACAGTACTGTATATATACAGTATAGATAGAGTAATTATTTTCACCGCTTAAGTGATTATCAAAAATTATCACTCACCATGTCTTGTTGATTTCTATGTTAACTTTGCATACATTGAATCTCTGATATTGAATCACGCGGACTAAAATAATTTGCACACAAGTACACGCACATATATAAATACATATATATATATATATATATATATATATATATAATATGGATATACATAAAGTACACACATGTTAATAGATATGCATATTATCCTATGCGTTACACACGACTCTGAGTAATTCAACATTCTTTAGGTGATTAACATTTGCAAATGGCTTATTTTCGATTTTAATTATAATTAATAACTCTAATCAATTTTTTTTTATAATCATATTGCCCCAAGCAAGGCATTTTATTGCCACTGTTTTGCAGGGGGTTACATAGGAGGAAAGTTATGAGAAAGAGTGACAGGTTATAGGGGGTGTCAGAAAGTGGGTAAGAGAAGGATGAGAATACTGATGAGAGTAGAGTGGACGGAGAAAGAAGCATGAGAGAGAGGGTACAGGTTAGTGAGATGGGAGATGACTATTGACTTTACATTTAAATTCTTGGAGATTGTAGCTGTCGGGGAAGTAAGTAAATGGAAGGGAATTCCACGGCGGGGATTGCGAGAAAAGAAGCTGACGGAGTAGAATTTGCGTTTACATTTTATTGGTTTCTCAGTGAAAGAGTGGGACCTAGTTGCTAATCTTGTGGCTCGAATAAGTTTATATATAGGTGGCACCAGGGAGCTAAGTTCA
>JBBBDQ010001315.1:162500-172500 GCA_037127315.1 Ascarosepion bandense
TGAAAAAGAAAAGAAGACGTCATATGTATATGAGACAGTGCTTGTATTTTTCGTTTCATTTTCTGTCTTAACTGAATTCACGGATCAGTTAAGTGCCTTACGTGATACACGCTTTGGGCGGTAGACTAGTTGACAGCCAAGTCTATAAAACTCAATGCGTCCTGCCATTTAGCTCATAACTGAAGGGAGAAAGGATAAATTATATTACATTATTATATTAAGTATAATAAATGGGGGATCAGTTTATTACTTTATAATTATATAAAACCGATCCCCCATTTTATACCTAGTAGATGTTTTAATTATATTTCCAACTATTATATTCAGTCAGTCAGTTAAGTGCCATACGTAATACCCGCTTGGGTGATCATGTTTCGAAAGAGACATGACTGACTGGGCAGAATATTATTCCGGAATAGGTTGCCATTGCTTTCTGCGGTAGACTGGTAGCCAGCCAAGGCTATAGAACCCAATCTGTTCTATTATTTACCCCATAACTGGAGGGAAAAGACGGATTAATATCTTTCCTGGGGGTATTTGTGCGTAAGTGAATGCAAGGAATTCAACTGGAATTCGAACTCGGCTCCCCGATTTGTCGTTCCGAGTCGATATCCATTGCCCCATATTCACGGATACGATTGAAAAAAAAAAACAAACAACCCCTGCTCAAATATGTGTATATCCATAAAAGATTTTAATCGCTGCTAAGTAGGTATGGCCGCAACATTTCGATTAACGAGTGTTTGCGGGAAAAACGCAATTTATTGATTTTGCTCCACCCGTTTCATACCCTTTTGTGTTGGTAGTGAACACTATTGATTTTTGTTTATTTGTGAACATTTCATTGATTGATTTTTTTTTAGGCTTTACTTCATTCTCATGCATATCTCCTCCGTATATCTCTACCCGCTTTCTCATTCTCTCTCTCTTTCTCTCTCTATCACACACACACACACACACACACACACACATACACACACACACACATAAATTTACATATATATTAGGAATTCCATCGTATGTCTCTAACTGCTTTTTCATTCTTTCTCTATCACACACACACACACACACACACACACACACACACACAAATGTCCATATATATTCGGACATCCACCGTATGTCTCTAACTGCTTTTTCATTCTTACTCTATCACACACACACACACACACACACACACACACACACACACACACAAATGTCCATATATATTCGGACATCCACCGTATGTCTCTAACTGCATTTTCATTCATTCTCTATCACACACACACACACACACACACACACACACACACACACATAAACGTACACATATATTAGGACCTTGTTTTCCGACAGAGGGCTTTTCCAGAATTGCATGCCTGCAGTTTCAAATGATACCGCGTCGATACGAATATACTAAAAGCAAGCTTAAGATTCTTCATATGTCATTTCGCCAAAAGTATGATCCATTTTGTTTTTCATAGCGTTAAACAGGTCGGATTTTGTGCCGACGAAATTGCATTTTCGGGGAGTTTTACTGCACTACTTTATCCAAAAGGAACCTGCAGCTGAAGCACACAGTGTAATATAACAATCTGGCCCCACCCGAGGAAGTGATGAAAGCGATGGTGTTTTCTGTCGGTGAAGGGAGCGGATGTCGTTTTGACCTTATTTCCGACAGCGGCGGAAATGGCTACAGAGACAAACAGATCAGGTGTCTCTTAGAATTACGTGGGCGTTGCGTGGGCGAGGCAAAACCGGAAGGAAAGTCCCGGTTCTAGAAGACTATATAAAGACCTCGACACACGGATTCGCCAGCAGAGAACGGCCAGTGGAAGCAGACAAACACCACAGGCAAGACTACACTTCCGTCAACCCAACTATGTGCCTCTCACCCTTCCGTTCTCTATTCCACACGGTCCGTCGTTAATAATAAAAATATAACCTTATATTTTTATATATGCGTGTTGTTGTTTTGTCGTCGTACGGCGATATATAACAACAGAATTCTTGTTAAGACTTACAACAACCATCTGTCAGTTAAGTGCCATACGTGATACACATTTTGGGCAATCATGTCTTCAAAGAGACATGACTGACTGGAGAGAATATTTTCTATTCTGCTCTTTAAACTATAGCTGAAGGGAGAAGAGACTGATTGTATTAATAAGTAGTAATTAGTGGGGGATAAGTTTATTACTTCAAAACAATAGAAAACTGATCCCCCACTTTATGTTCATTAGAAGCTTTACTTATGTTTCCAACTATTATCTTCAGACAGTCAGTTAAGTGCCATACGTGATACACGCTTTGTGTGATCATGTCTCAAAAGAGACATGACTGACTGGGCAGAAGATTTTCTATCCTGCTCTTTAAAATATAGCTGAAGAGAGAAAAGATGGATTGTATTAATAATTAGTAATTAATAGGGGATCAGTTTATTACTTCACAATAATAGAAAACCGATCTCCCACTTTTTGCCCAGTAGAAGCTTTACTTATCTTTCAAACTATTATCTTCATTCAGTCAGTTAAGAGTCATAAGGTGATACACGCTTGGGCGATCATGTCTCGGAAGAGACTTGACTGACTAGGCAGAAGATTCTCGCAGTAGGTTGCCATTGCTTTCTGCGGTAGATTGGTTGTCAGCCAAAGCTATAGAACCCAATCTGTCCTATTATTCAGCCCATAACTGGAGGTAAGAGACGTATTAATACCTTCCCTAAAGATATTTGTACGTAAGTGAATGCAAGAAATTCAACTGGAATTCGAACTCGGCTCCCCGATTTGTTGTTCCGAGTCGATAACCATTGCACCACAATGCATGCTCTGTCGAAAACAACATGCAGGAATTAATTTCGACGTTTTAAAAATAATGATTTTGATGTTAAAAATAAAGAACTCACTGACGCACAGAAAAAGTTTGAATCCGAAGAATTGGCAGTCAGTCAGTCAGTTAAGTGCCATGCGCGATACACGCTTGGGCGATCATGTCTCGAAAGAGACATGACTGACTGGGCAGAAGATTATCCCGCAGTAGGTTGCCATTGCTTTCTGCGGTAGACTGGTTGCCGACCAAGGCTATATAACCCAATCTGTCCTGTTATTTAACCCATAACTGGAGGGAAGAAACGGATTAATACCTTTCCCAAGGGTATTTGCGCGTAAGTGAATGCAATGAATTCAACTGGAATTCGAACTCGGTTCCCCGATTTCTCGTTCCGAGCCGATATCCACTGCGCCACAACGCACAAAGACTCATGTCAGGCGCAAGCTAAACTTGCTCTTATCCTTTGATTGTTTTCAGATTTTGTCAATCTCGGCTTTGCTCGACACAAGAACCAAAACATAAGCATAATACCTGGCCGAGGTATTATCACCAGGGTGGGAAATTCCGCGTAGAACCGAATTCGGATTTAACTTTCAAACGATAGACTCTAACGCAAGTACATACGTACAGCAAAAGCGAAACAGACACCCTTGAAAAAAAAAATGGAACGATTGAAACGCATTAACAAACAATTGTAAACACGGACAATTCGTAAATTGATATACAAGAGCCATTTTTTATTTGAGGTACCGACTTGGCTGTTCGACTCCAGCCACTCCCTCATCGACGGGATGTGGTTTCCCTCTGTCTGTTCTATTAGTATTTTTATGGCTTCAGCTCCAACGAACTTAAGGCACTGGCGCCCCTGCCAATGGAGTTTACTCGTGCAACCAGACTGGCAACTGGGTCCCACCCATTCACACTTAGATCAATTCTACTCCAAGAGCTTCTGTTCTCGCACTTCCCGCTTGTGGAACTCCCTTCCATATTCTTGCTTTCCTGACGATTACAACCTCCTGGAATTTAAATGCAATATCAATACTCATCTCTTAACCACTTGACTCTAGTTCTTTCTACATTACCCTGTATATCTTTTCCTTTCTCTCTACCTTTGCGACTGTCATCACACCTGTATTCCTGTCCTTCTTTTGCTTCTTTCTAAATAGTTTGTCTTTCTCTTTACTCCTCTCTTATCTAATCTTTTTTACTCGTATGTAGCCCCCTGCGCATCAGTGGCGTGTTGATACGATTAAAAATAAACATTAAAACAATGGGTATTACATCTATCGGCTCATACGAACTGTCCACTAGAATAACGTTTATAGAAATTAAAATGTCGAATTAAAATTAAATACATTTGTTCTTTAGAAAATACACGTATAAAACTAGATTCATATATAGACGGCATGTTCTTCAATTTATGACTTCGATGACCATATTTACCTAGGATAAGACATTTTTAAAATAATTTTCGCGTTTCTAAGAATATTGATATAAAATTTATTCAATAACATAATTTATACTATCATCATAATCCGGCGTTGCCCGTGCAACTTAGAAAATTTAGTTATAATTAAATTAACCATTGGAACTTTATTTTTTTTTTTACATATTTTGTTTTAGTTTGAAAAAACACATTTTTTAAAAATATTTCTTTTGTTTCAAAATTACGGGGAAAAATATTCACATTTTGTTGTTGAGGAAATGAATTTTTAAAACTTTGGAATAAAAATTAAATATAAAGATTCATTTTTTTTTTTAATAAAAAAATATTTTAGTCGCGTTTTGACACGTGTGATTTGATTTTTTGACGTAATTTAGCAACCATCTTAGATCTTAGATGTTTTACGGAGCAAATGTAAACAATCGGCTGAATTGGCCAAAAAGTGCGAAAATTGCTGAACTTAAAACTCAAAACGTATGTGTTGACCTGGCTTTCCCTGTAGATATGTGTCCCTGGAAAGTTTGAATGGCCTAGCTTAAAAAATGTAGACCTGCATAGGGAATAGTCACACATAGACTCACAGATTGCCTTTTATATATAGAGATAAACTCAAAAACGTATGTGTTGACCTGGCTTCCCTGTAGATATGTGTCCCTAGAAAGTTTGAATGGCATAATTTAAAAAATGTAGACCTGCATAGGGAACAGTCACACACAGACTCACAGATAGCCTTTTATATATATAGATAAACTCAAAAAGTATGTGTCGACCTGGCTTCCCTGTAGATTTGTGTCCCTAGAAAGTTTGAATGGCCTAGCTTAAAAAATGTAGGCATGCATAGGGAACAGTCACACATAGACTCACAGATTGCCTTTTATATATATAGATCACATCTCTTTCAGGATCTCTCTACCTTGTGTTGTTCTTGAGGATTGTAGAGTGTGAACATTAGTATAAAAAAGATATTTCCGTTTTAATTTTTATAATTAGTTCTGTAAAATTTCTCTTCTGAATTAGACAGTAGAAAATACATCTAAAGCTGAACTCGTCGCATTTGAAATAGACGCCTAATTTTTTTATTAAACACTCATTATTATGTCTGTCGCTCTATGATATTTAAATAATAAAACTGCGTGATTAATATTTCATACATTTGTTCTTTAGAATCAACTCTTGTGAAAGAAATTTATATTTTGGCGGCAAATTGCTAAGTGCTATCTATCAACCATCACCAGCAATCTCTCCTGCCTCCCATAAGCGTAGAGTCTCTCTGAAAGCAACATACTGCGCCTCCTCGGACTCACCCTATCTTCCGACCTCAAGTGGAACCATTACATTGAGTCAATAGCTAAATCCACTGCTAGGAATGATGGGTCGCTGTGTCGGGCCAGAAAGTTGTTTTCCGCCTGAATCCATTATGCACATATACAAATCAACCATCCGTCCGTGTATGGAATACTGCTGTCATATATGGTCAGGCGCCTCTGCTGTTCATCTCAGCGTTCTTGACGAGCTTCAAAGTAGAATCTGTAATGTGATAGGTACTGACTTGGCACTTCGACTCCAGTTATTTTCTCACCGGCAGGATGTGGCCGGTCTCTGTCTCTTCTACAAATATTTCCATGGCTTCTGCTCCGACTAACTTAAGTCACTGGTTCCGCACCCCGGACACAATAATTCACTCGTGCAACCAGACTGGCAACAAGGTCTTACCTTTTTACAGTTAGATCAACCAAATGCAGGCGACAATTCTACTCCATCAACTTCTTTTCTCGTACTTCCCGCCTGTGGAACTCCCTTCCATATACTTGCTTTCTCGACGGCTACAACCTCCAGGAATTTAAATGCAATGTCAATACTCATTCTTATCCACTTCCTTCGACATCACCCTGTATATCTTGTTCTTTTCCTTTCCCTCTACCTTCGCAACTGTCTTCACACCTGTGTTCCCATCCTCTCTTGCTCTTTCTCTGACACCCGCTGTAACTGGTCCGTCTTTCTCTTCACTCTCCTCCTGTCTAAAATTTTACTTTTATGTAGCCCCCTGCGTATCAGTGGCAGTTCTGCCTTGATTGGGGTGAAACGATTAAAAAAACATCTAACAAGATAGAAACCCGAACATTTATTAAAATACCCAGTAATTCTTGCGTTTTTTCTTTATTCTGAAACAAATAAAAATTTAAATGATATTCGTCCATTTATTAAATACAGTGGCACGTTGACTTTGTGTAATGAATTAACAATCTTGTCTTGTTGAGATAAAATTGCCTCATCAAAAAAATGAATTCTATGTCAACCAAATCTTGCAAAGACTTAACGAGATTTAAGTTAATCATGGGAAGCGGTGGATTTATTTTGAACTAAAGCATTGTTGTTTCATCAAAAAACGTCATGACCATTTTAACTTTGAAATACCGTATTATTAAAAAGAAAGGAGCGTAATTTATTCAGAAGAAAATATATTGAAAAGGCTATTATTTATTAAACTAGTTGCAATTTGTCTATATTTCTGAGATGAATTAGTATTTACAGTATTTACATTATTCGGACTATTGTCCTTATCTTTGTGGCCATTTGTACGACGTTTCAGCCGTTTTACGCTCCGGCCTTCTTCAGCCGCCAGGAATTTCGAACCGAAACATTTGTTACAATCACTGGGGTATATGATTATCTTTCCTTGCATAGTACTGCCTCTTTTGGTAGTCATCAGTTATCTCCCTCTAACCCTGTAAATTACTTGTTCACTACTCCTGTATCTTGTTATTTATTGAACAAAGATGAGGACAATAGTTTGAATAATGAAAATACTCCTTGCAGTTGATAAACAGACGCACCTCTTCAAACTGGTATCACATATAAGCTACGTTTAGAAAAATCATATTGCAATTTGACATGATCCAATAGCTAGTGTGCTTGCATAGGGTAGTCAGTTCGATCCTCACCAGGTTAGCTAGCTTATCTAGAGCGAACGATTATAATTGAGTAGTGAGTTCGAACCTTACTAAGTGCTCAACACTTTCGGCCTTGTACCACATTTTAGCTACGCTTAGAAAAACATTATGGGAACCTGAAGTGTAATATTAGCAAGCTTTTCTCGCTAGGGCAGTTATGACAGGGTAGTGATGTTGATCCTTACCCCGTGCACTTTACAACTAAATTACGGTTAGAAAAGCACTCTGGGTATCTTGACGTGGTGTAATGGTTAACAAGCTTGTCTCGTCAGAAAGAAATTATGACTGAGTTTTAATCCTCACTGAGAGCTGCACGCAATCAGCTTTGTGCCATATTTAAAATGCTTAGAAGATCACCGTTAAAAAATGCCAGTCAGTTAAGTGCCATACGTGAAACACGCTTTGGGCGATCATGTCTCGAAAGAGACATGACTGACTGGGCAGAAGATTATCCCGCAGTAGATTGCCATTGCTTTCTGCGGTAGACTAGTTGCCGACCAAGGCTATAGAACCCAATCTGTTCTATTATTTAACCCATAACTGGAGGGAATAGACGGATTAATACCTTTTCCCAAGGGTATATGCGCGTAAGTGAAGGCAATGAATTCAGCTTGAATTCGAACTCGGCTCCCCGATTTCTCGTTCCGAGCCGATATTCACTGCACCACGTTTTTCTTTAATTCGAGAAATATGCAAAACACAGACAATATAGATCTGTTAAATGAAATATTAGCGGATATATTTCCTGTGGTATCGACCATACAATTTTACATGAATTCTTCTTTTTTATGTGTCTTAAGAGATCATGTCTATCCATAATTTCCTTTTTTCTTGTAGCTCCTCATAATCTTTGTCTTTCCGAAACCCTGTTCCATTATCAATTTTATTAAATACGTTGGGCATTGCCTCCCTCTGTTATTTTTGGACTCTATCTGTCACATGAGTGTCAGGTTTTTCAAACAATCCTTCCATCTTCTGGAGTTGACATAATCAGTGCCGAATGATATATTGATAGCTTGATAGCTTAAATGAATAAAGAATATATTATTTTACTAGCAATATAGCCCGGCGTTGCTCAGGTGTAATGAAAGCGTTAAAACTAATCCATGGTCTTGGAGCTCAGACTCTTTGGACGTTGGAACGAAAGACTAAAAGCAATAGTTGTTCCCAGTTAAAGCGAAACCGTAGACTGAAAGAAAAATCAGTGGATGTAAGTCAAATTTTGATTTCCTGGTATCGATATCAAATATGGTTTTTTTTTCGTCGTAAACTGAATGTTGAAGGCTAAATAAGTCCTCTGAGTAAATGGTATCATGGCTGAGACTAAGAACTACAATTATACCTACTTAGAGCCAAACCCAAAGCAAAAACTAAAATAAAAGGGCAAAAAAATATATACAGACATACAGGCAAATCAACAGACACACACACACAAACATCTTGCCTTTTATATATATATATATATATATATATATATATATATATATATTATCGATTTTCTGCACTATTGTAAGAACTGCAACCTTGAAACTTCTGAATATCGTTTCTTATGTCTTTGTCTATGAGTGTATCAAATTTGATTAAAATCGGACCACTCCTTTTGTAACCCGATTTTTTCGATTATCGATTTTTGAAATTTATCAGGGGTACCTCGACAAAAAACCTAGCTAAGAACACTTGGGTAAAAGGAGGAGCAATATCTATTATTAGCCAATTGACAAACAACACCCAATACGATTTTTTCGATCATCGATTTTCGATATTTATCGGGGGTACCTCGACAAAAAACCTAGCTAAGAACACTCGCAGACGCTTATAGTACAACTACGTAAATTTTCAAGAAAATCGGTTCAGCCGTTTCGGAGTCTATAGGTAACGGACACACACACAGACAAAGTTTCATTTATAAATAAGTTTAGATTTGGAGTGACGTGTGAGTAAGAATTTCTGATTTGGACAAAAGATCTGTGGAACGAAAAAAAGTAGGAAAGAAATGAAAATTTTCTATCGCTTATAGCATCTTTTCACGATATTGGTGGATGATTTTAATTCTACTCATGCGAAAACATAGTTGCCGGATTAGAATTATCTATACAATATTTGAGTTGAAGATAATTCAATCGCGACTGTATGGTTTGATTTCTTTTGTTTTGTCTTTTTTCCTGCCTGGTGATTTTTTTGGAATAAGAGATAAGGTTATCTCTCCTGGCCTCGTCATAGAAAATGAAATGATGGCTCAGAAAAAAAAAAGAAAAAAGAAAAAGATTAACTACTTACAGTTTCATTTGCAAAAGATATGCCTTACAGCTAAAATCAGCAACCCTCGAAAAATGTCTCATTCTAAAAATATTTCTTTAATGTTGTCTCCCAAAGATGGATAGAGAATGGGCATATAACAGAAATATAGAAAAAAACAACAGACGGTTAACACACCGGAAGGTGGCTGAAAATTAATAAAAAAATTATCAGTTTATAAAATTAATTCATTTATATCAAACAAATCACGTATATAATTCAGTAATTCGAGTTGCTCCTAATTATTGCACTGTGTTAACATAGGATATGTACATATTTTATTTACAATTATTTTTGTAAAACTTATCGTAAGAATCAAAGAGATTAGTTTCCTGTATCTTAATACTTTGTCTAGCTTTGAGAAGACATGAGGAGATTGTCCAGCATTCATTGCCATATAGGAAGACTAGATATTATGTAGAGGTTCATCACTCGTTACATTATTTTTAACGAAATCTTCCTGTTTCTTAAAACTTTGTCTGGCTTTTGGAAGACATGA
>JBBBDQ010001315.1:177500-375000 GCA_037127315.1 Ascarosepion bandense
TGTGAGTCCTAGTCTGTCCCCGGCATTGTCTTTTGTTATGATCCAGGTCAAGATTCCTAATTTCCTCAATTTTTATTTTTTTCCCGTTTTATCTCGTCAGGGTCAAGATTATATTCTCCCCATCCATTTTATTTTCTCCTCTCTAATCCCTGTAGAAAGGGTGCCTCTTGAATTTGTCCTATGGGCAGAATACAGCGGCCTGTTGTTTTGTGGGTTGGTTAGGTCCAAATAACATCATGATTTCTTTTTGTATCTTTTGTTTAAAAACATATTATTTTGGGAATTTATGTCAGACCCCTCCTCACATATCATTTCATTATATGCTTTTAAATATATTTTTGTATTTATTATTCACAATAAAATGATATTGTCCAGCAATCACTGTCATATTGAAGAACTGAAATCACATAGCAATCTATGATTCTCTTCTTTGTTTATAGTAAAATTTTCCTGTCTCTTAATACTGTACTCAGCTTCTGGAAAGCGTCCTTCGCCAAGCCAGTTCGCCTTCTAATCTCTGTGTCGCATTTTCTATCTTCGGTTAGAACACTTCCCAGGTATTTAAATGTATGTACCTGCTTGATTTAAGTATTACCTACCTGTATTTGACATTTGTGGCTTCTCTTTTTGCTGATGATCATGCATTCGGTTTTCTTGCAGTTTATTTGTAGTGTTTTCTTGTCAATCTCTTCAACTACCTTCTGTAGGAGATCTTGTAGTTTCCTTTCCGTGTCTGCTATCATCACTGTATCATCTGCGTACATTATGTTGTTCAAATTGTGGCCTTTGATGACAAATCCTGGCATAAAATCTAGGGTCCTAAGAATAGTCGCGCTATCCAGTCAAAAGATAAATCCTTGTCTTACGCCCCTTCTTTGTATATCTGCTGAATACGTTACCTGTCCGTATGCAGGTGGGTTGCTGCTAGTAGAGATTCTTGTTTACTCTTATATCTTTCCCAAATATGTCGAGGTAGATGAATATTTGTATCAACTCTTAGGAGCGTATTTTGTCGAACGTCTTCGCATAATCAATAAAACATAGATACACGTATTTATTAGACATATTTTAATCGATAACACAATAATACTCGCATATACACACAGTATATAAAGATTTTTTTTTGCAAATTATTGACAATGATTATCTTTATTTTCACAAGAAATTGTCTGCTTATTTTGACGTACGTTATTATTATTATCAATATTATCAATATGGTTAGAAGAAAAATAAACGTAACTATTAACATATACTATTCAGTCAATTATGTGCCATACGTGAAACACGCTTGGGCGATCATGTCTCGAAAGAGACATGACAGACTGGACAGAAGATTATCCCGCAGTAAGTTGCCATTGCTTTCTGCGGTAGACTGGTTGTCACCCAAGGCTAAAGAACCCAATCTGTCCTGTTATTTAACCCATAACTTGAAGGAAGAGACGGATAAATACCTTTCCCAAGGGTATTTGCGCGTAAGTGAATGCAATGAATTCAACTGGAATTCGAACTCGGCTCCCCGATTTCTCTTTCCGAGCCGTTATCCACTGCACAACAACGCACATCCTCCAACATATACAATTGCAAGTTCGAAAACACATCTACATTAAAAAAAAAAAATCTGACCTGCAACTCTTAAAGCGTAATTTCAAATTTTAAATAATTTATTCACTTAATAACTTAATAACCTAACCGGAAAAAGCCTTAACATTTATTTTATTGGAAATTAAATAAATTATGATATTTAAAAAAGAAAAATTAAAATAAATTCTTGTAAAAATTAATTATTTATTGAAATGCTTTTATTCAGACTAAAATGTCCTTATATATACACGGTTATCAACGCACCCTTCTGAGAAAAACGCTCGTTGAAATACTTAGACAAGAAAATAATAAACAGAAACTCAAAATCCTGGAAGCAATCTACATTAAACAACTTAAACCTGGTTTGAATACGATCAATTTTGATATTTCCAGTAATGTACTCAAATGCCTGTAATCGGATCAGGGACCACAACGCCACCATTTTGTCACTGTCTTCCGCCATCCGCCACGGTAGGGATGGACTTGTATCTTCAATTTAATTCTCTTTATTGTTAATAACTTAAATGTTCTATGTTTACTGTGTGTTAATATTTATTCTTTGATAATGGCTTATGTGAGCCGAAAATTTAGACCTGATAAAAAAATCAACAATTACTGTGATTTGTTTTTTGTTGTCTTTCAACGATATCACCATCAAGTATATCAGACGGTATGAACGGATCCTACACAAAATTAATAGACAAAACTTGTCTATATTATTCAATGAAACCTGCATTAATATATATATATATATATATATATATATATATATATATATAAAGTAGTATCCTTGTTAATTAGTAAAGTTAATTCCACAGAGGATTAAATCCGATGAAAACAATGTTATTAATTAACAGAGTATTATAATGAAAATACGTTGGATGCTTTTATAAATCTATTGGTAACAGTTTATTTCGCGGAGCTCTTACAGACCGCTCTTCAGACTAAATTCTTCACAACAATGGACGGGTTAGATTTATCCAGACAAATGGAATCATGGGAAGACAGAACAATTGGAGTGAGGAGGTTAGATTTACAGTATTAGTCATTACTGGAGTTTGTATTTTTATCCCAAGCAATAAGATGACCTTGGACTGACCTTTTAGTTGTATTGTCAAATACATGACCATAAATTTAGGGGTCGTATTTTCACTAGAATAATTGATTAATAATAATTTTATTTCGTAAAAATTAATAATAATGATAACAATAATTGATAGAATTATAATAATGATCATAATTAACTAATAAAAAAACAAATAAATTAAAGTCTTTAACGGGATTTGGGTTTTTTTTTTCGAATCAAACTTTTAAGCGTAACTTCCGTTTTTTTATGGAATCTTATATCTGTTTTTTTTTTTCTCAGCAGCATTTGAAAATGAGTTCATTCCTCTGGTTTAATAGTTCACTGGGAATTTTATATTTGATTATTACAATTTTTTCTTCCAGGCATAGATTGCATCTGTCCTTGAAGTTGTTGGGAGTTTAATTTGTGGGCTGAGTCCTCCGTCTTTTAGTTTCCAATAGTATTTCGATAGGGCGGTTTGGTGCATTAAAAAAGCGTTTGAAAATGAGTGTCGGTGATTGTAAAATATATGCTTCCAAAACATAATTATGTTACCACTACAAAGTATCTAGTTTGTTTCGACACTTTTTGGAATACGGAATTTTATACATTCATACCAACCTTATTCTTATATGAATATATATATATATATAGTCATCCGCAGACAGATTTGTTTCGCTGTATCAGAGCTCATCAGTACGGTTAACATCCGACTGATTCTTGCCAGGATTCAAACCCGATATATATACAAAGAGATAGATAGATAGATAGATAGATAGATAGATAGATAGATAGGAACAGACTGAGATAGATAGATAGATAGATAGATAGATAGATAGATAGATAGATATTAACAGAATGAGACAGATATATATTCTTACCATGATGTCTATCTATCTATCTATCTATCTATCTATCTATCTAGCTCAGTCTCTTCATATCTATCTATCTATCTATCTATCTATCTATCTATCTATCTATCTATCTCTATCTATCACAGTCATTTCGCATCTATCTATCTATCTATCTATCTATCTATCTATCTATCTATCTATCTATCACACTCATTTCGCATCTATCTATCTATCTATCTATCTATCTATCTATCTATCTATGTCTGTTTGTATATCTATCTATCTATCTATCTATCTATCTATCTATCTATCTATAGAGATAGATAGATAGATAGATAGATAGATATCTCTAAATAGATAAAAAATATTGTTAATTATTGGAAAAACCGCTCAACTCTATCAACATTTTTTTTCATAGATACTATTTTTAAAATAAATTTCACTTTGTTTACCTTGATAAAATCCGTCAATGAGCGAAACGTGTCGACTAAAATATATATATATCTATATATATCTATATACAGAAAGGCAGAGAGAGAGAGAGAGAGAGAGAGAGAGAGAGAGAGAGAGAGAGAGATTTGCTCATAAATATGAAAAGGGGGTGCTGATAAAAGGATAAATACTAATATGTTGAGTTTGATGCGGGTTCTTCTAACCAGCTCGCAAGCTAGATCGAGAGATAGGCCCAAACCTATGTAGATCGACGGATACGAGAAGACAGGCATCGTAGGAATAGATCGCGGGGGTTTGGGATAAAGATTACGGTAATATCATCACGAGATAGGTGTACTTGAGACAGTAAGCTCAAAGAAATGGCAGAAAGTATGAAAGATATAAAATGAGTGAGGCGGAAACTCCTGCGTCCGTGAGAAAATTGTAGGAAAAACTTACGAAAGTTGTTTGCCCTGAGGCAAAATGTGCTTTCACGATGATTGATTAATCACGTGACACCTTTCGACCAATGAAAAGCTAACAAAGAACAGGAGTGACTTACCTTGCAGGGTACATTTGCAAAATCAGCAGACAGTGTGAGTTTCACTCACAATGTCTGCTGGAGGTAATTTTTTAAAAAAAAATTTTTTCTTTTTATCGAGAAACAGGAAAGAAAGAGGTCACGTTAGACAAAGACAATACCAAAAAAATAAAATCCAGACAAATTTATTCTTTCGTGGTGTGTCTGGGAAGTACCTATCTATTCTGATAATCTCAAGAACAGGTTGGGCGGCCTCTGTGCAAGTAAATAATTAGTCGGGCGTCGGTGTAATTAATTATTAAGAAACTATCGCCCGGTTCACACTCCACCCACGTCTATTGAACAGGTGAAGAGGCTCATCCAATTGTCTCCTGTTTAGGATGCGGTTTCCGGTTTTCTCTTTTCTAATCTTTTCACTCTTTTCTTTTTTTCCATTAGAGTAGATAGACTAAACTATCGCTCGGTTCACACTCCACCCACATCTATTGAACAGGTGAAGAGGCTCATCCCTTGTTTCCTGTTTAGGATGCGGTTTCCGGTTTTCTTTTTTCCAATTTTTTTACTCTTTTCTTTTTTTTTCAATTGGAGTAGATAGACTAAACTCTCGCCCGGTTCACAAACTCCACCCATGTCTATTGAACAGGTGAAGAGGCTCATCCCATGTTTCCTGTTTAGGATGCGGTTTCCGGCTTTCTTTTTCCTTTTCCTCTTACATGGCCCCCTGCGCATCAGTGGTGTTATCGCCTTGCTTGGGGGTGATATGATTTAAAAAAAAACAAGAAAACAATTGTAATATTACCGATATTAATCTGAGCTTGTCTAATGTTAGATGTTTACGTTGTTTGAACTGTTGTACTTGTCATTGTTTTCGTATTCTCCTTCAACCTCTGTCTAGCTTTCTGAGACATGCTATTGTGATTAATTGCGTAATTTACATTATTTACGTCATACGCACCAATATTCTGCCATATCTTTCTACATTTCTAAAATGAGGAATTGTAAATATTTTTAGGTACCTCCACTCATTTTTGAAAACTGACTTTCAAATGTTCGTTGTGGTGCATTGGATATCGGCTCGGAACGAGAAATTGGGGAGCCGAGTTCGAATTCCAGCTGAATTCATTGCATTCACTTACGCGCATATACCCATGGGAAAGGTATTAATCCGTCTATTCCTTCCAGTTATGGGTTAAATAATAGGACAGATTGGTTTCTGTAGCTTTGGTCGGCAACCAGTCTACCGCAGAAAGCAATGGCAACCTACTGCGGAATAATCTTCTGCCCAGTTAGTCATGTCTCTTTCGAGACATGATCGCCCAAGCGTGTATCACGTATGACACTTAACTGACTGACTGAATATAATAGTTGGAATAATGATTAAGGCGTCTACTGGTCATAAAGTGGGTGATCAGTTTATTACTTCATAACAATAGGAAACCGATCCCCCACTAATTACTACATAATAATATAATACATTTCTTTCTCCTCTAGCTATGAGTCAAATAACAGGACAGATTGGGTTCTATAGCCTTGGTCGGCAACCAGTCTACCGCAGAAAGCAATGGCAACCTACTGCGGAATAATCTTCTGCCCAGTTAGTCATGTCTCTTTCCAGTCCACGCGTGTATCACGTATGGCACTTAACTGACTGACCTTTCAAATGGAATTTTTTAAAAATAAATATATTTTCTTGAAATTTTAATTTTAATTTTAATTGAATATTAAATGTTTACATATACTATTTCTAGAAAGCAAAATTCTTTGGCATATTTCAAACAGAAGTTATATTAATTGGAATCTAAAATGGTGAGATTTTAATTTTTTTTTAAAAATATTATCGGCAATTTTTCGAGTGATGGACACATTTATAAACAAAAGTTTAATCTGGGTTTTACAAAACATTGCAAAAAAAAATAACTTATCACAACTGTGATAAGTTATTTTTCGAAAAGTAGCAAATTAGACTTCAATTAATAAGATTTACACAAGCATTATTTATAGCATGAAAATTAGACTAATACTTTTTCTTAATAATAAAGATCATTCTGACCTTTCACATATGATTTGACCTGTGAAGACAACCTGATGCGAAATAACTAAGGGTCTATGGTGATCAGAATTGACAAAATTATTCAAATATTTCTTTTAAGGGGAAAAAACCCTGAAACAATTGATCTTTTAATATGCTCATAGAAATTAGAATGTAAAAAAACACATCAAATAGACACAAAATATTAAGAGTTATTTTAAAAATACGATGGCTCGTCTATTTACATTATTCTTTTCAATTTTGGTTTAGTAAATATAGTTTTCACTTGATAGTTTAATAACCTAACACCTCTTTGTCTTGAAAATAGTTTTAAAATAATTTTAAAACTTGATAAATTATTGTAATTAAAAAAATGAAAACAATTCTTTAAAAATTTCAATAACAATAGAAAAACAATTTTTTCTTCAGATTATAATATCCTTAATTTATATCTAAACTTATTTATAAATGGAACTTGATCTGTGTGTGTATGTGTATGTCTGTCAGTGTGTGTGTGTGTGTCCGTTACCTATAGACTCCGAAACAGCTGAACCGAGTTTCTTAAAAATTTACAGAGTTACACTATAAGCGTCTGCGAGTGTTCTTAACTAGGTTTTGTGTCGAGGTACCCCAGATAAATAAAAATCGATAATCGAAAAAATCGTTATAGAAGGAGTAGTCCGATTTTATTCAAATTTGATACACTCATAGACAAAGACATAAAAAACGATATTCAATGTTGCAGTTCTTACAATAGTGCAGAAAATGGATTATATATATATATAGAAAAGGCAAGATATTTGTGTGTGTGTCGGTTTATCTGCAGGCATGTTTGTATTTTTCAGCCCTTTTATTTTAGTTTTTGCTTCGGGTTTGGCTCAAAGTAGGTATAATTGTAGTTCTTAGCCTCAGCCATGATACAATTTATTCAGAGGACTTATTTAGTCTTCAAAATTCAGTTTACGACGAAAAAAACTTATTTGATATCGATAGCAGGAAATCAAAATTTGACTTACATCCATTCATTTTTCTTTCAGTCTACGGTTTCGCTTTAACTGGAAACAACTATTGCTTTTTAGTCTTTCGTGCAAACGTCCAAAGAGTCTGAGCTCCAGGACCATGAATTAGTTTTAAAGCTTTCTTTACACCCAAGCAACGACGGCCTATACTGCTAGTTATTTATAAAAGCAAATTAAAGTTTATTTAAAGAAATTATGTCATGTTTTTTTTTAATATTTATTTTACTATTAGAAGCAGATTTTTAGAAGGGGGATGAGAGAAAATATAATAGTTGATTTGCATTACAATGAGTCCTGGGAATAACATATAAAACGAATTTTGTCTACAAAATTTAATTTTTTATAAATTTTTTGAATTTACTACGATCGAAACGTTGTAAATATGGCATCAAAGATGAGGATAACAGTCAGAACAGTGTAAATCATGTAAATATTTACATTCCTTCATCTCAGATATATAGAAATATATAGAATAACGTCGGTATTTACAATGGCCGAAACGTTGGAAATATGGCGTCAATGATGAGTCCGAACAATGTAAAAAATGTAAATAATTATAATACCTAATCTAAGAAATATAGAAAAATGTAGAAGAATGTAGGAATTTACAACCGCCGAATCTTTATAAATATTCCATTAAACAAAAGATCAACAGTTCAAACAAATTTCTAAACATAGACTGTTAAATATAAGAGACAATGAATGTCTATTGTGTTTAATCATGAGCCGTTCTAAACATCGTATTTTTGCATTAATTTCAGGTGAAAATAAAGACAAACATTCTCCAACATTTAAATAATGTGCGCCGAAAGCTTAGAACCACTTTAATAAAAAAAAATATTCAAATGTTCAAGAATTTTTATCATTATTTTCACTGGAAATTCAAGCCAAGATACGATGTTTAGAAAGGCTCATGACTAAACATAATACACATTCATTGTCTGTTATATTTAACAGTATATGTTTAGAATATATATATATATATATATATATATATATATATTCTAAACATATACTGTTAAATATAAGAGACAATGAGTACCTATCATGTTTAATAATGAGCCGTTTTAAACATCGTATTTTGGCTTGAATTTCAAGTGAAAATAAAGTCAAATATTCTGTAATATTTGGATAGTTTCTTATGAAGTTGGTTCTAAGCTTTCGGCTCAGATGAGCCATCTTCACAGAGGTTACATCGACATTAACACAAAAGCATCCACCATCAGCGACGATTTTATCTTGTGTTGACATAAAACTTTGCTAAGAAACAATAACAGTTACCAAAAATAGCAAACGCTGTTCGTAAATTTGTAATGCGGTTCTATGACGTTACACCGCGTGATGTGAACAGAACCATATATTTAAATCCAATGCAATGTGTTATGACCAGATTTAAACGTGATTTTATTAAGTGTGGGTTGTTTAATGTAGATTTAGTGTGTGTATGAGTGAGTGTTATTGTATTGTTGACTAAAATCTGTCTAATTATTATCTACATGGCTATGTTTTTTAAGAAATGTTGTTCTAAGCTTTCGGCCTCACATGAGCCGAAAGCTTAGAACCAAATTAATAAAAAATTATCCAAATGTTGGAGAATTTTTGTCTTTATTTTCACCTGAAATTAAAGCCAAAGTACGATGTTTAGAACGGCTCATGATGAAACATAATTGACATTCATTGTCTCTTATATTTAACAGTATATGTTTAGAAAATTATTTGCTGCCTCGATACTCTAAATTTAAGTTCAAACAATGTAAATAATGTGAATAATTAAAACTCCTCATCTCAGAAATCTAGAAAAATGTAGAAGCATGTCGGGGCGTACAACGACCATCCTTTGTAAATATAGGCTTCAAAGTTCAAACAATTTAAATATTGTAAATCGTGACAATTCCTTATCTCAGAAATATACAAATATTTAAAAAAATCTTCGGAGTGTATAACGGCCGAATCGTTGGAAATATGGTCCCAAGGATAAGGACAACAGTTTCAACAATATAATTATTTTAAATAATTGCAATATCTTATCTCTGAAATGTAGAAATATATAGAAAAATGCTTGCGCGTCCAAGAGCCGTAACGTCTTAAATATGGTAGCAAAGATGAGGATAACAGTCCGAACAATGTAAATAGTGAAAATAACACTTTTCCACTTTTTTAGTTTTGTTTCATTCTTTCACCAAATGTTTCATATTCCTTGACTGGTTTAATTTTCTCATCAATAAACATCTTATTTTCTTTCTTCTTCTATATGCCATGGCCCTCCACCTCTCCCTATCCCTGGTGGTTCTTAGCACGTTTCTCCTGTCACACCATGCAATCCCGTTCTGTCATCCACTAGCTCAAGCTCACAAATCTAGAATATAAATGTATAGAATCTAGCATGTCTACAAAAAAGGGGATCAGTTTATATATTGATTATAATATAGAAATGATCCCCCATTTTATATCCACATTATAATTTCTATAAACTGTTGGCATATATATTCTTCTTCTATGTGCCGTGTCTTTTTAGGACGTAGGCAATCATGGCTTTCCACATCTCCATATCCCTGGTGGCTCTTAGCACGCTTTCTCCTTTTACACCACATAAACCACGTTCTGTCATCCCCCTGCTCAGGCCTTTCAAATATGTTTTCATGCAGAGGGGTCACTAGGCGCTAAGCTCATCGGAGCAGAAGCCGTGAAAGTATTTGTAGAAGAGACAGAAGGAAGCCACATTATGTCGCAGAGAAAGTGACTGGAGTTGAGCTCCCAGGTCGGGATCAATTCCATTAGATTCTTCGTTGGCTTTTGTCAAGAACTCCGCGGTGAATAGCAGGGCCACCCGACCAGATGTGACAGCAGTACTCAATGCACAAGCGTGTGGTAGATAAATACATTATTCTTATGGGTTTTGTGAATATTTCAATGTAAATTTTCCGTTGAAACCAACATCACCACAAAATTCACTTGGGTAACATGAAAAAAGAAAAAAGTTTACAACACCAGAGGCAAAGGAGTAATTAACTTTTAATCAGAACGAAAATGAATTTTGTGCAACTCCGCTTTATATAAATATTATCGATACCATGACGATGACATCTATCTATCTATCTATCTATCTATCTATCTATCTATCTATCTATCTATCTATCTATCACTCTTTTCATCTATCTATCTATCTATCTATCTATCTATCTATCTATCTATCTATCTATCTATCTATCTATCTCAGTCTCTTCATATCTATCTATCTATCTATCTATCTATCTATCTATCTATGTATCTATCACTCTTTTCACATCTATCTATCTATCTATCTATCTATCTATCTATCTATCTATCTATCTATCTATCTCAGTCTGTTCATATCTATCTATCTATCTATCTATCTATCTATCTATCTGAGTCTATTCATTTCTATCTCTTATCTCTCTCCTCTCTCTCTCTCTAAGTTTATTTATCTCCATGTCAATTTATTTATCTATCTGGATAATAAACACACACACACACACACACACACACACACACACACACACACACTCTTTCATTTCCACCCCGCCCCCCCACACAAATATATATATATATATATATATATATATATATATATATATATATAATAGTTTACTTACATTCTTCCTTATTAATCTCAACATGTTTAAAAAGCATCAACTTGCGCCATTTCACATCTGCTCAATTATATATCTCAACTGACAATAGATGAGCTTTTTTGATCCGTTCGGGGAATAACGCATGACACCAACTCGACTCACCTTGGCAGCTGTGTGGATCGGCATTCTTTTTCGTCATCTGAAAAAGTTTTCTTTTTCCCACCAGCTTAGACTTAATATTCGTTTTCACTCCCCAAACACACATGCGTATATATCCTGTCCATATAATAAAGCATCGCAAGTTATCGCAGGCTTTTTCAAACTCGAAAACTATTAGTTCAAGACACTAAATACTCAAAGCGTTGCCCGGCGTAATATTACAAGCAGTTTTTACGACCGAAAATTTGGAGTCCACGAGTCTATTCTCAATATTTATAAACTCAAATGAAAATTGAAATTAAAAAAAAAAAAAACTTATTTCTTGCCATCATTTACTAGATGCTTACTGCCAGATTGGGTACCTCAGCGTGGTGGGCACCTCAGCGTGGTGGGAACCTCGGCGTGGTGAGCACCTCAGCGTGGTGTAATGGTTAGCAAGCTCGTCTCGCTAGAATCATTATAACTGAGTAGTGAGTTCGATCCTCACTGGGTACCCCCTACTTTCGACCGTGTGTCAGGTTTAAGCTTCCTCTAGGTTTGGGGATTAGGCGCAGGGCCAACAATCTTGCCCCATAAAAAAACAGTTTGTTACGGAAACAACAAAACGCTGCCCTACACACCATTGGGTGTAAGGGAAAGTTTATTACTACTAGATTGGTCCTGGGTATGACGTTAAACTACATCCAGCAGCAAGGCCTCTGATTGAGAAGTTGTGAAGATCATGGAACCACCTCTTAATTGTTGTTGTTCTCAAGTCCATCCTGCCCCGTTTTGGTAGCACCAGTTAGGGTCCCAGCTGTTAACCCACAATCTGCGGTCAAAACACTACGAAAGTATAAAAAAGACATTTTTATAGAAATATATACATAAAAATGTGCGTTGTGGTGCAGTGGATATCGACTCGGAACGAGAGATCGGGGAATCGAGTTCGAATTCCATTTGAATTCCTTGCTTTTACTTACGCACATATACCCTTAGGAAAGGTATTAATCTGTCTCTTCCCTCCAGTTATGGGTTAAATAATAGGGTAGATTGGGTTCTATAGCCTTGGTTGGTAAACAGCATACCACAGAAAGCAATGGCAACCTACCGCGGGATAATCTTCTGCCCAGTCAGTTATGTCTCTTTCGAGACATGATCGCCCAAAAGCATGCATCACGTATGGTACTTAACTGATCCATAAAAATAGACTTTCATAGAATAATATACATTTTTGAAGGAAAATTATTCCCAACCATACACTTTTGAAAAAAGTTATTACCATAACACATTTTTGAAAAAAAATTATTCTCAGCAAAACATTTTTGAATACAAGTTTTATAGACATTTTTCAATTTTCTAAAATAAAAAAGAATAAAAACAAATGTTTTTATTAAAATCTGACTAAATCAATCTTCTTACTATAACCGAACATTTAAAAATAAGCCTTAAAACCCCACCTTTTTGGTATTAAATAACCCACAGAGGTGTTGATATGCCGTTAACAAAACTCAAACTCAAACTCAAACTACTAAAGATTGACAAATAAGTCTAATCGTTTTACTGTTGAAATATATCTAGATATAACCGGGAGTTCTATTCTAACAGTTTCTTCTCTCGCACTGTGGTCACTCTCTTGCCTCTTCTTGCTTCACTTTTAACTATTTCTGAATCCTATTCATCTCTCACGCCTAGGAATCCCTTGTAACATTATCACCTGGATTAGGGTGAAATGAGTTTTAAAAATGCAAACTATTTAGCCAAAATTTTGCTACCGTGATATAATTTGGCTACCAATTTAAGCAGGTCTTACTGCGCATGACTGAAAATATATTTTCCCTGGTTTGCTTAGCTAGAAAAAAATATTATTGCAGGATTTTGTGTAGTGTATGAATAATCGAGTCTATATTGTCAAGTTGCTAAGTAAGTTCATAAGTAGATTTTTGGTGCTTAAAGGAGCTCTTCAGTGATGTCCTGCCTTCATTGTCGCTTTCGGGGTTTTTAAACATCATAGCGGATCCGGCAGTAACCCCGACTTTCGGTCCAGAAGTGCCAAGCCGGCTCCTTACTTTTGTGCTACTTATCTGGATTTAAATTTCTTTTCGGCAGAATTCGTAACTTTTATTGTTAAATCTAGCCAATGGGAAGCGTTCATTTTCCCGCCCTCACCTATTGAATTACAAATCCTAGTTGTATTCGTTTCTCTCATCTCTATTCCGCGGTTACTCTTTCTGGTATGTTCGTCCATTTTTTTCTTGCTTCACTAAATTTCCCCCTATACTTTGAATTGCTAATACTAATTATACTTTCTTACCTTTATTTATTAACACAGATTTTTAAACGAAATTTTGCTATTCAACTGGTCTATAATTAGCTATACCCTTCCTGAAAATTTATCGAAACTACCTATATTCGCCATTGATTAGCTAATTCCATTTCTGAAAATCAAAACTAAACTACTTACACCAGTTAACTTTAGCTATTCTTTAAAACCCTTGTAGGTGCTTGTATAATTCCCCCGAACAATAAATAAAAAGGAAAATACACTACAAATAAGCTAAAATAAACTTTTGTTTATTTTCATAAAAAAAAAAAATAAAAGAATTATATTTTTATACAAAAATGTGGTTGTCCGTATAAAGATGAAAAAAAGAAAGAAAGAAAGAAATTGGGAGTGTGAGAAGGAAAAAAGGGACTATGTGTTGCGAGCGAGATGAGAGAAAGAGAGGGTGAAAAAATAATGTTCATTGATACGTGATACTGTCTGTTGTGTGAACTGCTGAATTCTCTATGTGTGATCCGAGCTGTCCGTTCCTCTCTGTGTTGAAAAAAGTTTCTACTTTCCTTCTATTTTCATTATGAAGCTCCTCGAGATCAAGAAATATGTTTCTAATCTCAAGCCCTGATTGGTCAAAAATATGAATTTTTGACCGCGTGGTGTGTTTTCAACTACGTCCGAGCTTTTGGGTGTGCCGTTCTTGTTTTTGACCCCAAAGGGTTTGGTAAGAGGTGAATGCCCGCGCAATTGTATTTTTAGAGATACACGTGGTGTGAATTAATTTTATTGTGTGTGTGTGTGTGCGTGTGTGTGTGTGTGTGTGTGTGTGTGTGTGTGTGTGTGTGTGTGTGTGTGTGTTGAGCTTGGAAAATAAAACAAGAAACAGCACAATATATGTAATATATTCCTTAAAATGTCTCGGCCAGTCGACTTTTCTGCCGGTTTTTGTTGTAGGTGTGATGTCTGTATTTTGTTTTTCAGCTTCCTTATTTTCTGTGTGAATATGCTTTTGTGGAGGTGTTGTATGAGGTATACGATATACGCTGGTTTAATGAGATCAATAGCGATATTATCTTTCTTTTCTTTTCTCAGGGTAGTAAAATATTTTTCATGTCTGTCCAGAACTTGGTATGGTCCTGAATAATTTGGACAGAGTGGTTTTTTAACTGCGGCATTCCTGATAAATATATATTTGCAGCTGTGACGATCGTTTGGGATGTAAGTTTGTTTCTCTGTTTTCCTGGTGGGTGCAAAGTTGAGAAGAGACATTTTATGTTTTAATTCTGTAACAAACGTTGTTGTAGGTGAAATATCTGTCTTGTGATTAAAATACTGTCCAGGCAGGGTCAATGTTGTTCCGAAAATTACCTCTGCAGGTGTGCTTTGTAAATCTTCTTTCACCGTGTTTCTTATCGCGAAAAGAATTAGTGGTAAATTGTCTGTCCAGTCCGCATTATTCAAATTCATAGCTAGAGAAGCTTTTAACTGTCTGTAGAATCTTTCAAACATCCCATGTGCACACGGGTGGCAGTCAGTTGTTTTAATGTGATTCGTTCCTAACAATTGGTTAAATTCAGCAAAACGTGTTAATTGGAACTGTGAACCTCCGTCTGTTGTGATGACTGAAGGTACTCCAAAAATTGCTATCCAGTCCTGCAGTATGACTCTGGCTATTGTTGCGGCTGAAATGTCTTTGACTGCTATGGCTGTAGGCCATCTGCTAAATTTGTCAACTATACTAAGAATATGTGTATATCCTGTTGAGGTGGGTAAAGGTCCTACTAAGTCAACATGAATGTTGGTGAATCTAGCATCAGGTGTGCTAAAAGTACCAAGTTGTGATTTCGTGTGTCTGTGGATTTTTTCTTTTGGCAAGGTATACAAGTTTTAGTCAAATTGCGAATGTCCGTGTTCATGTTGGGCCAAACAAATTGTTCTGCTATTAATTTTACAGTGGCTCTTTTTCCTAGATAAAATAAGTTGTGAAAATTTTGAAAAACTTTTCGTCTAATGCTCGGTGGTATATATGGGTGTGGATGTGTTTGTGATACATCACAATAAAATTTCGTTGTACTAAATGGTATGGGCATTTCTTTTAGTTGTAAGGATGTTTTTGTTGTACAACTGGAAGTGTTTCATCTGTTTTCTGCTCTTGTGCGATAAACTCCATATTTAAAGAACTGGAATTCAAATAGGCTATTGTAGATCGAGATAATGCATCTGCTATAATGTTCTCTTGTCCCTTAACATATCGGATGCCTGTGGAGAACTGGGCGATATAATCGAGATGTCTGATTTCTGGTGGACCATATTTATCTACATGTGTATGTATTGCTTATGTTAATGGTTTATGATCGGTATCAATGCAAAAATGTTTTCCTTCCAGCAAGTGTTTAAAATGTTTAATTGCAAGGTAAATTGTCCAGAAGCTCCCTTGAAAAGGTGCTGTATTTCGTCTGCGTCTTGCTTAGCTTGGCAGAAAAAATGATATAGGATTCATTGTGTTGTTAACAAGTTGGTGTATGACTGCAACTACAGCTATTTCAGATGCATCTGTTGTAAGCGTAAGTTTTGTGTCCTCACTGTCCCTTATGTAATTTACTTTTGTAAAGTTGACCAAAGCAGTTTTAGCTTGTTTGAAGGCTTTTAAGGTAGGCCCTTCTAACTTTAACTGTTGGTTCTTTGTTTTGTCTTTTAACAAATCTGTTAACGGTGCAAGTAATGTAGAACAGTTAGGTAAAAATCGTCTGTAGTAGTAAATTACGCCTATGAATCTGCGTACTTGTGTGACGGATGTTGGTTTCGGGAAATTTAAAATTGCACTTACTTTCTCTGGTAGTGGAGATATTCCGTCCTTGTCGATTAAGTGTCCGAAGGAAATTAACTTTTGGTTGGCCGAAAATGCATTTCTCTATATTTATTTTCAGACCGTAATGTGACAGTCTTTCAAAGGTTTGCTCTAAGTGCTGTCTGTGCTCGTCGAGGTTTCTGCTAGCGATTAAAACGTCATCCACATATGCAAATATAAATGTCAGACCTCTAAAACTTCGTCTATTAACCTTTGAAAGGTTTGGCAGACGTTCCTAAACCCAAAAGGCATCAGTACGAACTCGTAAAGGCCAAATGGTGTGGTCAGTGCAGTTTTATGAATGTCTTCTTCTGCCACTGGAACTTGCTAATACGCCTGTACGAGATCCAATTTGGAAAATATGGTGGGACCTTGCAGACCGATGACGAAATCGTAAATATGTGGAATAGAGTATCTATCCGGGACCGTTTTAGCATTTAACCTTTTAAAATTGCCACAAGGGCGCCATGTTGTAGCGTCAGACTTTTGCAGCATGTGTAACGGTGAAGACCAAGCACTTTTTGTGGGTCGGATGATCCCTTGCTGTAACAACTGTTGAAATTCGTTTTTGCAGTCCTATATTTATCCAGTTTCAAGTGTCTGGGGGTAGAATAGACAGGTTGTCCAGTTGTCTTGATGTAGTGCTTGGCATTATGTTTTATGGTGTCTATGTTTTTAAATGACTGGGAGAGTTCTGGAAAATTTTTGTAGTAGCTGACTGATGTACTGGTCCTCGGGTAAGGTAGAGCTGATTCCACTAGATTGGTATTTCGAGGTGATTCCTAGTACTGAAATCTTGGTTTGAGTGTCTATAAGTGTGCGATTAGTCATGTCGACAGACAGGTTGAATCTGGCTAGAAATCTACCCTCAACATAATTTGAAGCGTCTAAACCAATCTCTGAATGTTGTTTTCGACAGGGCATTGTCGACGTAAGTCTCCACAAGACTTTTGTGAGCTTCAGCCGCATCCTTCTTTTGAATAAAGTAGTGCAGTAAAATTCCCCGCAAATGCAATTTATTTGGCATCAAATTTGATATGCTTAACGCTATCAAAAACAATTTTGTTTACGTTTCGTCTAAATGACATACCGTAAATTTCAAGCCTGCCTAGAGTACTTCCATATAGATTCGTTACCATCTAAAACTACACGCACGTAGTTCTGTCAAAACTATCTGATGAAAAATAGCGAGAAATTATTCAAGGTCCTAATATATATATATATATATCGATCGTAGCTGATGAAACGACATTTTTTTTTATTAATTAGGATTGGGTTTTGCGGCTTTTATCTTTAGCTCATTCTTTTTGGATTATATATATATATATATATATATATATATATATGGTCAAATAAAATAAAGACAAGAGGAAAATTGTATTTTAAATCGCTTACGCGTTTTGTCCTGTGATGGACTTTATCAAGGCAAAAAGACGAAATGAGCTTTCTTCTAAATTACGTATCTATAAACAAACAGTGTTGGCAACTACAAAGACGTATTATATATATATATATATATATGTGTGTGTGTGTGTGTGTATGCGCGTGTGTCTGTTTGTGTGTGTGTTCTAATATGCACCTGATGATTGCATTGTGCATGAAACTGAAAAGAAATATGATATGTATATTTATCAATATATATTCAACAATAGCAATGCTATATTACAGTGAGTCTTATTAACAGTAAATAATTATTTATATATGTTTCTATATATACGTGCGCGCACACACATACACACACACTCTCTCTCTCTCTCTCTCTCTCACACACACACACACACACACACACACACACACACATATATATATATATATATATATAAAGGAAAACTCAACACGTCATTTAAGTTGGTTATAAATTATATTTCATTTCAATGAGCTTAATTAGCTCATTTCATCAAACCACACAATATTCCTTCCATTTGGTACGGAATAAGCATTTGCTTTAACTGAAGAGAAAGATAAAAAATAAAAAAGAAGAAAAAATAAAAAATAAAAAATAAAAATAAAAGAGTCAAGACAGGGGCATTGGCGTCACATCAGTTGGGGGTAACTCAAGCCAGTCGCGAAGATGTTAACCACTGAATCATTAACCGTCTACTTCTAATTCCATGAATAGGTATGGATAAATATCTTATTGACCTGGATAACATCCACTGAGCTCTCTATATAGATATAACACTTTTATATTAAGTTGATCTTGTTCGATTATCCTCGCCGTTTACGGACTGGACATATATATATATATATATATATATATATATATATATATATATATATTTTAATTCAGATACTTTAATCCAAGCGGAAAAAGCAGGAAGGTAAATTCCAAAAACCCGATCCTAATTAATATTAAAATTTTTATTTTAATATTAAAAAATGATAGAGGAAGAGAGCTCCATATAATAAAATATTACAGAGCAAATATAAATTAAAAAAGGATTAATTCAATGATGTTGGATGATCATTTCGATATGAAAATCCCCACGGGTGATAACACATCACCTCAGCAACAGAAAAATCCTTTTAGAAACTGGAGAAAAATCAGTCTAATTTTCCTTTTTAAATAGATTTGCAAAGAAATTAAAAAAGAAAAAGAAAAAGATAAAGATAAAACAAAATAAAATCAAATAAACAAGAAAAGAAAAAATTGACATCGTCTGGGTTCGCAAAAAAAGGAAAGAGAATTGTAACTTAAAAATTAACAGACGGCCGTGTTGAATGGATGTAAGGTTAAGCAACACGGAAAAAAGGTGGGAGATAAGAGAGATAAAGGAAGGGAGGGAGGGAAAAAGAAAAGAAAAGAAAGAAAAAAGTTTTATATATTACAGACGCTGGACATATTCAAAAACCTAACTTCCCAAAAACGTTGAAGTATTAGAAATTAGTCATTGAATAATATAGACAAGTTTTGTCTATTTTGTGTAGGATCCATTCATATACCGTCTGATATAGTTGATGGTGATATCGTTGAAAGACAACAAAAAATCACAGTAATTGTTGATTTTTTTTATTGTGTCTAAGCTTTCGGCTCACATAAGCCATTATCAAAGAGTAAATATTAACACACAGTAAACATAGAACATTTAAGTTATTAAATTATTAAGTCCATCCCTACCGTGGCGGATGGCCGAAGACAGTGACAAAATAGTGGCGTTGTGGTCCCTGATCTGATTACAGGCATTTGAGTACGTTATTGGAAATATCAAAATTGATTGTATTCAAACCAGGTTTAAATTGTTTAATGTAGATTGCTTCGAGGATTTTTAGTTTCTGTTTATTATTTTCTTGTTTAAGTATGTACGTGTTATCAACGAGCGTTTTTATCAGAAGTGTGCGTTGATAACCGTATATATATATATATATGTGCGTGTGTGTGTACTTTTTAAATGCCTTATTTTGCGAACGTCGACTCTTTTAAAGTATCTTATTTTCATAAATAATATTTTGCATTTTAAGTATATATATATATATATATATATATATATATATATATATAAATGCGTGTGTGTGTCTGTCTTTGCGCGTTTTTGTGCGTGTGGTTGTGTTTATGTTACTTTATGTGAGTGTTACATATATTTTAAGTATGGTAATGAGTTTCCAATAAGATTTGTATTATTGTTTCATTCGTTCTTTCAGGAAAAAGATTAATTTCCGGCAAGAAAGTAGAAATCATAATAAGGAAAACTGTCAGGTGGTTATTCTGCCGGAACGGAGAAAAAAGACCCTATCAATAAATACTTTCTATTCACAAAAATTACTCATATTACTGGATTTCAATTATCAGCTCGTTACCACCGATAAAGATATATAAGCGTCTGCGAGTGTTCTTAGCTAGGTTTTGTCTCGAGGTACCCCCGATAAATATCGAAAATAAATAATCGAAAAAATCGGGTTATAGAAGGAGTGGTCCGATTTTAATCAAATTTGATACACTCATAGACAAAGACATAAGAAACGATATTCAGTAGTTTCAAGGTTGCAGTTCTTACAATAGTCCAGAAAATTGATAATATATATATTTAAAAGGCAAGATGTTTGTGTGTGTGCCGGTTTATCTGGCTGTATTTTTTTCAGCCCTTTTATTTTAGTTTTTGCTTCGGGTTTGGTTCTAAGTAGGTATAATTGTAGTTCTTAGTCTCAGCCATGATACCATTTACTCAGAGAACTTATTTAGCCTTCAAAATTCATTTTACAACGTAAAAAACTTATTTGATATCGACATAAGGAAATCAGAATTTGACTTATATACATTCATTTTTCTTTAAGTCTACGGTTTCGCTTTAACTGAAAACAACTATTGCTTTTTAGTCTTTCGTGCCAACGTCCAAAGAGTCTGAGCTCCAGGACCATGGATTAGTTTTAAAGCTTTCATTACACCTGATCAATGCCGGGCTATACTACTAGTGAATTCATAGTAAGACCCAATTTTCAGATTTACCAAACTGATCTCAAGAAAAATAAACGGCCGAACTCCGGTTCGGAACTAAAAATTATTTTTCTCTCTCTCTCTCTTTTTCTCTCTCTTTATATATATATATATATATATATATATATATATATAAAGACTCAATATACAAATTTAAATTAATTATAAAGACTGCTTCAATACAAAAATACTGGGCTCCACCCCCTACCGGCTCTTCTAAGAAATCCAAAGGATATAGTCTAGTCACAAGATAATAAAATCTTACATTCTAACTGCTGAGGTTAAATCTGTCTAGAAATCAAAGACTCTCATTAATCAATCACTTTAACAACACTCTCTCCAAAATTCCAACGGTCAGAGTCTTGTTCCCCTATCACTAACCCCCACCATCACCCCAAACACAACTGACCAAATATAAGAAAAGAGGTTTTCCTTTCCTTAACATACCGCCTGATGAGCCATTGAAGTTTCAATGTCGAAACAAATGTACCTTTATCGTGGATATATATAGAAAAATTATGTACATGTTCTAAAATATAATTTATAATAAATATTAACAGCTCTATATATATATATATATATATATATATATATATATATATATATATATCGAGCACTGTTTTAAATTAATGTTTTGGACGTTGTAAGAATTCTTTCTTTGTTCTGTATTCACTCGGATATATATATAAGTACGTGGTGTAGATATAGAATAAATCCAACGGAGTATCCTGTACATACAGTGGTAGGATAACTCTCTAAGAGAGCTCTAAATATATATGTATATAAATACATATAAAGCAAATATAATAAAAACTTTTGGCAGACATGTTATTTCATGGTAAATCGGAAATATAGGCCTATAAACTCCTCTGTACAATAAAGACAGAAGCTGATGATGGTTCGCCTGAAATAAGCCTTACCTCCGACTTACCATGAAATAACGTGTCTACCTAAATTTTTTCTGATATATATATTAATAAATATACATATTATCTTACGTCTGAAGCACGACTCGGACTTTCATGCACCAGGCAATCATCAGGTGCATATTATGATAACCCTTATCATCTTTCATTTTTTATTTTTACTTTTATAAATATAATAGCGTTTACTACCTGACGAGACATTGTCCTTACAATGTCGAAATAAAATTCACACTTCGTAGTAGATTAAAATTAGAACATGTTCGAAATTATAATTTTTAATAAATATTCATAGCTCTATTTCTATACTGAGCACTGTTTTAAATTAAGGTTTTGAAAGCTGTTAATACTTTCTTCCTTCTTTATTCACTTGTATATATATATATATATATATATATATATATATACAAACCAGATATTTATTTAAAATATCTGGTTTGATGTTCATTATTTTGTGCGTTTCACATTCCCTGGATCCATAACACAAGTGGAATTTGAAATTGGTTCTCATATCTTTCTTTCAGAGTCCCCTGCACCACTACTCATATGTGAGGATGAGTACTTTCCTTAAAAAGAAAATAGAGTATTGACATACAGTTATTCTCTTTGTGGTCAAGCGGTGGAGCACATTAGTTTAATTAGTGAAGTATACGGCTACAAATATTTTGTATTCAAATTCAGTTTCATATTTACTATATTTTTATATTTAAACTTAATTTAAAATGTAAGACATCTCTTTTTTATATAATGCTTTAATAAATTGTCCTTTCAATGTCGAAACAAAATGTACACTTTGTAGTAGATGATAATTGGTACTAAACTATAACTTATAATAAATATTCATTGCTCTATTTCTATACTGAGCCCTGTTTTAAATTAATGTTTTGAACGTTGCTAATATTTTCTTCATTCCTTATTAATTGGGTTATTACGCTCTCACACCCTGATTGAAAAGCAGTAGCTACTCTGGCATCTACGCATCGTTCATTCAGCAATGAATTAGAACACTCTCAAGTATTGGGCGTGTATAATGATAATATACACGCTAAAAAGTCTGCCTCCTTCTACCGAGCGCCCGTAGCTCAGAGGTATAATCGCCGACTGATGCCAAATCGGTCGGGTTTCGATCCTGGGTAAAAAGCAATCGATTGTCTAACCGTACCGATGAGCTGTAATACAGCGAACAGATCTGTTTGCGGATGACTATATATATATATTTATATTTTCTTCTCCCTTTTTACAGTGTTACTGTCAACAGAAAATAAATTAAAATGACTTAAATGGAACAAACAAAAGACCTCATACGTTAAATGCGCCCCAAAATATCTAATATTTATTTATTTTTTAGATTTTCATTTTCTCTTTCAGTTTATACATCTAATAAATGAAAAGATATTAGACGTCCCAGATTTATAATTTAAAACGACCTTAAACAACACTAATACCAAAAAAAACAAATTCAACTCTAGAAACGGGTAATACATAATATGCACCTGAATATTGAGTCGTTTTTCTAGACGTATGATAATATCTATATTTTTAATATATATTTTTTGCTCTGTTATACCGCATTGAGCACTCTTCTATTAACACCTGATAAATATTTATATAATGATGTATATCTGTGCGTATAAACACATATGCGTATATATATATATATATATATATATATATATATATATATATATACTTATTTACATGCGCATTGCTGATGAGTCCCAAATATCGGACGAAACGGCCGTCCAGTGATTTCTACATTCTGTTGATAAAAACTTGATGAATTATCTAACTCCTTATATATATATATATATATATATATATATATATATATATTGCTGTTTGTGATGATCCTTAGTGGTAAGGTTTTTTTTTAAAGTCATACCAAATTCGAAGCAGATCGAAAACAAAAACATCTGAGGAATGAGGACATCACCGTGGTGCGTTTATAAAACTTCGAAGTCAATACAAACACACACACACACACACACACACACACACACACACACACACACACACACACACACACACACATATATATATATATATATATATATATATATGTTATGGGGAAACACACCTGTTCCTCAGATAATGGATTCTCCCTCCTATATTAATAAGACTTAACAGGAAGTTAACGGGAGAAGTTCTTAGAAGTACTTGGAAAGTTCATAGGAGTTCTTTAGACTTCTATTGGAGTTCAGTAGAACTACTAGGCAGATGGTATTAGTCAGCAGTTAGCCGAATACTAAAGAGTCGGCTTTCAGTGGAAGATTACAAAGTTCCTGAGATTTTGGGCGCGTTAAGTCGATTAGCAACCGACATAACACGAGTATAACCTTCAGTGCTAAAACTACTCCACAACAATATATATATATGTATGCACTCCAAGTAAATCTTTATTGTGGAGCCACCCCCTGTGTTTAACAATGTGGAATTTTCATACCATCTTTTGTTTAATTAACTCTGCCTTTCCAGGGTGATGTACCTGATTAACGTATGAGCAAATGACGCCCAATATTTTCAGTGAAGGATCAGTGAAATGTATTTAATCCGTCATTAAGTTAGCTGAGCCAAGAGAAGCTAACATTTAAAGGAAAACCCTAATCAGTCAATATGTCATTAGCATGTTTTTATAATAATAATAATAATAATAATACTAATAATAGTAATGTAAAGACTAATTACTTATTATTAGGATAATTTTAGAAAACTGCTTCAATTGAAAGATAAATCTTAGAACTACCTGGATAGATTATCGAAAGGCATACGATGATTTACCACATTACTCGATCTTAAAGTCTTTAAACGTATACCCGTCATCTTTAATTCTATCAAACACTGTATATCTGTGTAGAAAACAACCTTTTACCTCAATCATATTAATAGAACTTATAAGTCTGGTGAAATAAACATCAACAGAGGAATATTTGAAGGTGACTGTTTAAAATTTTGTACCTCACTAACAGCATTAACCAGCCAACGTAACGGGACGTTTTATGGTTATAAAATATCTCAAAAGAAAAGAAGCCATTTATTTTACTTGGATGATTTAAATTGTATTCTACGAATGACAGTGAGCTGGAAGGTTTTCTTACAAACTTTAGAATGCTTCAGTGATGACATTGGAGTAAAATTCAGTTTTGATAAATGTGCTAAAGCTACAGTTATTACGATGAACATTGCAACAAATCTCCTCTACTGACTTAGACATTGAGGTAGCAAAAAAAAAAAAAAAAAAAAATTTAGAGAAAGAAGAAGGTTATAAGTAACCTAGGCATAAATGTGAGTGAAAGAATTCACCGTAAGATAATGAATGAAATAGTGCGTAAAGAGTACTATAGAAGGCTACGATTAATATTAAAAACTGAATTAAATTCTCAGAACAGAATTATAGCCATTAACAACCTTGCCATCCAAGTGATCTAAACTTATTTATAAATGGAACTTTGTCTGTCTGTGTGTGTCTGTGTCTGTGTCCGTTACCTATAGAAACGGCTGAATCGATTTTCTTGAAGATTTACACAGTTGTACTCTAAGTGTCTGCGAGTGTTCTTAGCTAGGTTTTGTGTCGAGGTACCCCCGATAAATATCGAAAATCGATAATCGAAAAAATCGGGTTATAGAAGGAGTTGTCTGATTTTAATCAAATTTGATTCACTCATAGACAAAGACATAAGAAACGATATTCAAAAGTTTCAAGGTCGCAGTTCTTACAATAGTACAGAAAATCGATAATATATATATAAGGCAAGATGTGTGTGTGTGTGTGTGTGTGTGTGTGTGTGTGTGTGTATCTTTTTATCTGTCTGTATATCCTTAATACAAATCCACAATTTTTATCCGATTCTCACCAAACTTCACACAAATATTCTTTAGGCTGAGTCTGAGCTCCAGGACAATGGATTAGTTTTAAAGCTATCATTACACCCGAGCAACGCCAGGCTATGCTGCTAGTCTAATATTGTTTTAAAAATCTTTACTGGGTCTATAAATGACATCAGACAAATGGATTCTAAGACAAGAAAGCTTCTTTCTAAACATAAGATGTATCATTCAAAGGCTGATGTAGACAGCCTATACATAGCCCGTAAAAAAGTAGGAAGAGGTCTTATTCAGCTTGAATTGACAGACAAGACAACAACTATTTGCTTATTAACATACATAGAAACAACAAAGAACTGGATGATACAATTAGTTCAAAACTTGAAAACAGAAAGAAAAAAATAATCAATAATGAAAGAAGGCAGTAAATACAAACAAGATTTACAGTTGGTAGATTCTGTAGAAAAGCAAATCAGAAGCCAAGAACCAACGATTGCAGCAAAAAATATGAAAAAGTAAGCCAAAGATAAAGCTCTTAAACAGATTAAACAACGCTGGCAAGACAAACCTCTGTATGGCCAGGATCCAGAACGTGCTAAAAAATCAAATGTTGATAAAGTTAATACCCATCGATGGTTACGAGACTGAAGGCTTTATTTTTGCAGCGCAAGACCAAAGTCCTTTCACTAGAAACTTTCAGGCAAATATCATACATAATAATGTGGATCCAAAATGCAGGTTCTCTGATAAATACTAAAAAACAATAGAACATCTAATCTCAGGCTGTTCTGTACTTGAACTAAATGAATATAAAAATCTTTACGATAGAGTAGGGCAATATTTACACTGGACAAGTGGATTCTGAGACAAGAAAGAATCTTTCTAAGAAAAAGATGCATCATCCAAAGGCTGATGTAGACCGTCTATACATAATCAGTTAAAAAAAATGGAAGATTTCTTATTCAGCTGGAATTGTTACGCGAGGTGCCTTTTAATAAGTTTCCGGACTTTTTGTAGAGGCATTTAAAATTGCTGTAGTCTCTTGAAATTGTATTATGTTATGACTATACACCTGATGAGGTGACCGGCCCATTTGTATTATTTCAGGTTGAAAGGGACAGCTGAAGCAGGATTGGGAACACACCCTACTAAACCCTGGTCGTCACAGCTGATGTTTTTTGAAAATGCAGTCTGGGCGAGAGTACAGTTTTAGATAAACGATACACAATAAATTCTTGTGTTAAACTTGCAAAGAACGCCACAAAAACGCATGAAATACTTCAGACTGCTTTCGGATCCTTCTGCATGGGCTGATCATCGGTTTTTGAGTGGCACAAGAGATTCAAGGAAGACAGATTGTCTCTCAGCGACGATGAGAGGTGTGGGAGAAGTATGGAAGCCAGAACACTAGAGCTGCAGGGGGAAAATCCGTAATTTTATGAATGAGGACCGTTGTGTGTCTATAGAGACAATGAATACTAAGTTTGATGTCAGTGTCGGAACTGTACACACAATCATTCATGAGCAACTGAAGCTGTGAAAGATTTGCGCGAGTTTGTCCCAAGGGTGCTCAGTGAAGAACAAAAGGAAAGACGTCAGCAGGGAGATGGTCGAGCTTATTGATTCAGATTCCGAAGTTCTTGAGGCCCTACTGACCTGTGATTAAAGCTGGATCTACTGCCTTTTTAAAAAAAAAACGTCAGCTGGAACGACCAGAGTTTAGTAAGGTGTGTTCCAAGTCCTGCTGCAGCTGTCCTTTTCAACCTGATATGATAAAAATAAATTCTGTCATCTCATCAGATGTATAGTAATAGCATAATACAATTTCAAGAGCCTACAATAATTCTAAATACCTCTACAAAAAAAACTCGGGAAACATTCTGAAGGCACCTCGTACAAGAGATCAACTATTGGCATACTAACATACATAGAAACCACAAGGACGTGAATGATACACTTAGTCAAACAACATGAAAACAGAAAGAAAAATATCCAATAATAAAAGAAGGCAGTAAGTACAAACAAGTTTTACATTTAGTAGATTCTCTAGAAAAGCAAACAGAAGCCAAGAACCAACTATTGCGGCAAAAATATGAAAAATAAAAAAAAAACAAAGATAAAGCTCTTGAACAGATGAAACAACACTGGCAAGCCAAACCTCTGCATGGCCAATATACAAAACGTGCTAATAAATCCAATATTGATAAAGTTAACACCGAAACTTTATATCAATCATGCTTCTGTATGCAACTATAATAATAATAATAATAATAATAATAATAATAATAATAAAATCCACCATCAAAAAATGAAAGAAATAGTGCGTAAAGAGTACCATAGAAGGCTACGACTGATATTAAAAACTGAATTGAATTCTCAGAACAGAATTATGGCCATTAATAGCATCCCAGTAGTCCAAAATAGTTTCAACATCTTGAACTGGAATCTAAACGACATCAGGCGAATGGATTCTAAAACAAGAAAGCTTCTTTCTAGGCATAAGATGCATCATCCAAAGGCTGATGTAGATCGTCTATACAAACCTCGTAAAGAAGGTGGAAGAGTTCTTATTCAGCTAGAAGTGTCATACAAGACAACAACTATTGGCTTACTAACATACATAAAAACAACAAAGGACTGAATGATACAATTAGTCAAACAACATGAAAACAGAAAGAAAAAATATACAATAATGAAAGAAGGCAGTAAATACAAAAAATTTTACATTTAGTCAGTCAGTCAGTTAAGTGGCATACGAGATACACGCTTGGGCGATCACGTCTCGAAAGAGACATGACTGACTGGGCAGAAGATTATCCCGCAGTAGGTTGCCATTGCTTTCTGCGATAGACTGGTTGCCGACCAAGGCTATAGAACCCAGTCTGTCCTGTTATTATTTGCGCGTAAGTGAATACAATGGATTCAACTGGAATTCGAACTCGGCTACCCCCGGTTTCCACTGTTCCACTGTTCCACTGTACCACAATGATATCCACTGTACCACAACGCACATTTAGTAGATTCTGTCAAAATCCAAAACAGAACCGAAGAACTAACTGTTGCAGCAAAAAAAAAAAAAAAAAGAAAAAGAAAAAAGAAAAAAAGGAAAAGAAAGCCGAGGATAAAGCTCTTGAACAGATGAAACAACAATGGCATGACCAATTATCCAGAACGGGTTAATAAAGCCGATGTTGATAACTCATGGATGGTTATGGATATCTTGATTAAACTCTGAAACTTTTAGCGCAGGAACATTCACGCAAATATCGTACATAATAATGTGGATCCAAAATTCGGGTTTTGTAACAAATATCGTGAAGACATAAACCCGAGATATTCGGCACTTGCCCCAAATGAATATAAAAAGAAAACACCATAGAGTGGGGCAATATTTACTCTTAACAATGTGCAAAAATTTTGGAAAATATGTACACAACCACGAGTATGAACATCACCCTGCAACGGTTACAGAAAATGAAAACGTCGCCATTCTATGGGATTACATTCTCTTCATAGACGAAAATTAAAGCAAATAGGCCGAACATTATCGCGAAACACCGAAAAGAAACAAACCTGACTACTAATATGGCTTGTCCAGCGGATTTTGACATAGCAAGCAGGTAAACTGGAAAAACTATCAAAGTAAAAAAGAAAAAACAAACTAGTAATTGAAATGTGGAAATTGACAACAAGAATAGTGTCAGCGATAGTGTAGCGGAACTCTGGATCCTGATTGGTCATCAAATCGCAAAATTCAAAATACGTCAGAGAAACGGGTTTTCCACAGCTAAAGAAAAACTCGTTCTTTGAGCCGCCCTACGTGACTGGATCGAATATTTAAGGACGGTCTCTAACCGGTCACTGCGGTCAGTCAGAGGAGGCCGTTCGCTGACACACATCTAAAATGTAACGGCAACTTCAAATCGACCCGGAGATAAGGTCACGTCGCACCTTGTTCTCTTTTTCCTTATCTCTCTCAACAATCACCACTACAAACATTTTGCACGAACTCTTAATACCTCAACTTTATCACTGAACACGAACTCTACTCATAACTTCTTAATGTTTCTAATTTTACATTAACTCCTACAACTTATGTTAGTCTTTCTCTTTAATAAATTTCTATTTTAACATTCAAAATGTATATTTTATTATTCCACTCTTCTACACTAATCCACACATTCCAACTGACTACCAACCTTCTGATGAAAACCTTCTGATAATAATTCTGATGAATAACATTCAGCATGTATCCTGTAAGTTGTAGGAAGTTCGGTTAAGTCTGACACAAGGCCGAACATAAAACATTAAACAACACCCTACACTTCAATAGTAGGTGCACTTGGAATGATAAAAAATGGAACAAAACAACGCATTGAAAGAATCCCAGGAAATCACAGCTTAAGAGAAATACAAAAAATTGTCTTGATAAGTACAGCCCAAACATTAACCCATTTCAACCCTGTGTCCTCAGGTTTTAGAACATTAAATTCATTTACAAATCACAATTTTTTTTCCACCCGGGCAATATTTGGACGGTAATTTTATTGATGAATCAATATGTTCTCACTACCTGTATATAATAATGGTTTTATATAATGATTAGCAGTATAGCCCGGCGTTGCACGGGTGTAATGAAAGCTTTAAAACTAATCCATGTCCTCAGACTCAGACTCTTTGGACAATAGCATGAAAGACTAAAAAGCAATAGTTGTTTCCAGTTAAAGCGAAACCGTAGACTGAAAGAAAAATGAATAGATGTAAGTCAAATTTTGATTTCCTGGTATCGATATCAAAGAAGTCTTTTTTCGTCGAAAACTGAATTTTGAAGGCTAAATAAGTCCTCTGAGTAAATGGTATCATGGCTGAGATTAAGAACTACAATTATACCTATTTAGAGCCAAACCCGAAGCAAAAACTAAAATAAAAGAGCTGAAAAATCTAGAGACATACAGGCAGATAAACAGACACACACACAAACATCGTGCCTTTTATATATATATTATCGATTTTCTGCACTATTGTAAGAACTGCAACCTTGAAACTTCTGAATGTCGTTTCTTATGTCTTTGTCTATGAGTGTATCAAATTTGACTAAAATCGGACCACTCCTTCTATAACCCGATTTTTTCAATTATCGATTTTCGATATTTATCGGGGGTACCTCGACACAAGACCTAGTTAAGAACACTCGCAGATGCTTATAGTAAACTGTGTAAATTTTTTTTTTTAATCATTTCACCTCGAGCAAGGCGGAAACGCCACTGATGTGCAGGGGGCTACATAACTGTAAAAAGATTGATTAGAAAAGAGTGAGGAGTACAAACTAGTTAGAAAGGAATAATAGAAAGCTGAGAAAGCAGGTGCGATGACAGATACATAGGTGGAGAGAAAGGGAAGGATATACGGGGGAGGGGAGAGAGCTAGAGTCCAGTGGTTAGTAGATGAGTATTGAATTTGCATTTAAATTTCTGGAGGTTGTAGCCGTCAGGAAAGCAAGAATACGGGAGCGAGTTCCACAGGCGGGAAGTGTGAGAGACGAAGCTGCAGGAGTAGAATTGTCGTCTGCATTTGGCTAACATGACTGTGAATGGGTGGGACCCAGTTGCCAGTCTGGTTGCACGAGTAAACACCTGTTGAGGAGGCACCAGTGACTTAGCAAGAAAATCAGTTCAGCCGTTTCTATAGTTAACGGACACACACACACACACACACACACACACACACACACACACACACACACACACACACACACGCGCGCACGCACACACAGAAACACATACACACACAAAGTTCCATTTATAAATAAGTTCAGAATTATACCCATTTTTTTTTACAGTTTTTTATGCTGTCCTCAAATGAGGTCACTGGGTTAGAATAGGTTAAAAAGGATTTTCTCCATATTACGCTAGTTATGGAAGATAGATAAACATAATGAAATGTAACTCACTGTTACCTGTTTCACCTTTTCTCAAAGACTTATTAGATAAGGTGACTATAGGAGAAATCAAAATAATAATGATAATAATAATAATAATAATAATAATAATAATAATAATAATAAGTCTGAGATAGACAAATATTTTTGAAAAGAAAATGAATCTTCATTTTTTAGACAATGATTCCATAATATCCAGCCAGTTGCACTCGAACTATATATATATATATATATATATATAGATGTTCAGTCCTGATCCGGAGTGGTAGCACCTGTAAGGGTCCCAGCTATGGGCAAATACTTAACCCCCCACCAAACTGTATTGAAAACAATATGAAAGTATAAAAATAGACTTTTATAGAAAAATATACATTTTTGAAGGACAAATATTTTAAGGAAAAAAATTATTGCCAATAATACATTTTTTTTAGGAAAGAATTATTGCCAACAATACATTTGTGAATACTAACGTAGAAGACATCTTCAGTTTTTTAAAATAAAAAAAAAATTTCATCAAAATCTGACTAAATCAACATTCTCATTATAACCGAAATTTAAAAAAAAAATACCGTAATACCCAACCTTTTTGGCATTAAATAACCTAAAGAGGTGTTAATATGCTGTTAAACAGAACTCTATGCAGTGATAAAATTAATATTAATATTAATAGGATCTGGTTATTGGGATTTTACCTATATACACTTCTTTTTTGTGATTATATATATATATATATATATATATATATATATATATAATACTAATAACATTGACTATAGTAATAACAATACCAATAGTGACAGAACTAACTCTGCCGAAACTAGCTTTAATTAAGCTATAGTTTAAATCGTCTTGTACAACCCACAGAGAAAGAACTCGGAGGGGAAGAAGGGGAAGTGAAAAAAGAAACAAACGAAGTACATGAACAAAAAGTCAAGCACTCGTAAGAAAGAAAAAAAAAACCCGAAACGAAAATCCTAACACTAAAGCGCTCAATACGAAACAATGTAGGGCATATATTGTGGTAAGAACGAAGTGAAGATCATGCAGCCTACCCTGTTATGTAATCCATAGTTACTTGACGATATAGTCACATATTTTTCTAAGAGCATTGCTATAAGTGAAGAGCTGTGACGCCTTGTATGCATGACTAGATTGAAATTTGAGCTCTTCACGTCGAAACCATCTTCCGTACTGATAACACTGCAAATTTATCAGCACATACATAGATGCATGCAGACACAACACACACACACACACACACACATATAGACATGCACACACGCACGGACACCCATTTTGCTGAAATCTACTAATAAGCAAATCAATCAATTATGGAGGGTTCATATGAGAAAAAGAACGCGCTTGATGACAAAAAACGCTGTACCCAAGAGGTACATCAGATTGAGTGACTTGTTACCTTGGAGAAACATGGTTCGAATCCTGACAGAAGGAAAGGAAACTACAAGACCTCCGACAGAAGTTAGCTGAAGAGAGTGAAAAAAACAACAACAAATAAACAAATAAACATCAAGAAAACCGAATGCATGGTCATCAGCAAAAAGTGCAGCCCAAAATGGAAAATACAGGTCGGGGATACTAATATCAAGCAGGTACAAAAATTTAAATACCTAGGGAATCTTCTAACAGAAGACGTAAAATGCTACACAGAGATCCGAATGCAAATAAACATGGCAAAGGACGCGTTACAGAAATCAACTAAATTATTAAGAGACAGGAAACTTTCACTAGAAACAGAATACTGGATTGGTATGTGATATATCCCGAAAAGGAATACAGTATAAAAAGATCAGTTGAAGAATGGAACTCCACACCAGGAATAAGAAATACAGATTTATTGTACTAAGGTACAATTAACAATAATACACATATAGGCAAGCCATGGGTTGGCGCGGAATCGACTATCGAATGGTGAATGCCTTCGCCTAAAACCTTTCCGTATTTACTAGCCTTCCCACGCAAGGCTAGATGTGACACATGGTCATTTTATAGTGGGTATTCCCGGCCATATAGTCGGGCCAAAAAATATCTGTCTATTTTTCCCCAGTCGTGGTTCTACCCTTCGGCGGAACCACGACTGGGTTTGTGCTCTCTGCTCGGAAGTAGAGAGCGCCCCTTCCCGAAGACAGAGAGCTGACAATGTCATAGAAAAGTCAGGTGAATGCCTAAGACCGGTTTTCTGTATTTACTAGCCTCCCCACGCAAGGCCAGATGTGACACATGGTCATTTTATAGTGGGTATTCCCGGCCATATAGCCCGGCCAAAAAATGTCTGTCTATTTTTCCCCAGTCGTGGTTCTACCCTTCGGCGGAACCACGACTGTGTTTGTGCTCTCTACTCGGAAGCAGAGAGCGCCCTCTACCCGAAGACAGAGGGCTGACAGTGTCACAGAAAAGTGAGGCGAATGCCTGAGACCTTTCCTGTAGTTGTACCGCTCGTTACCGTCTTTTATAAAGTAGAGCATTCTATTCTCGGGGATGGCAGGATGTTCCACTATAACAGTATGTGATGTCAGTTCTTCAATGCGACAGTGAATGAAAAAAACAACTTGAAGCTACGGAAATGTGGTTCTACAAAAGGATGCTGCGGATATCGTGAACCGAGCATGTGAGCAATGACGAGGTTTTGGAAAGAATGGGAACAAAAAGGAAATTAATAATGAGCATCAGGAAGAGACTAAAAATTACTGGGACATGCAATGAGGAAGGAGTGCTTGGAGAACCTAATACTAACAGGACAGATAGAAGAAAAAAAGAGACAGAGGAAATCAGCGGTTGAAGGGCTTGAGCAGGTGGATGACAGAAAGGGGGCTTGCGTGATGTTACAGGAGAAAGCCTGCTAAGAGCCAACAGGGATAGAGAGATGTGAAACATGATCGCCTACGTCCTGAAAGGACAAGGCACATATGCCAACTGTTTATAAGAAATTAGAATGTGGATATAAAATGGGGGATCAATTCTATATTATAATCAATATATAAACTGATCCCTCATTTGGTATCCAAGCTAGTTTCTGTACATTTATATTTTAGATTGATGGGCTTGAGCTAGTGGATGACAGATAGGGGTTTGGGTTGTGTAACAGGAGAAGGCGTGCTAAGAGCCACCAGGAATAGGGAGACGTAGAAAGCCATGATCGCCTACGTCCTGAAAGGACAAGGCACATAGAAGAAGAAGAAGAAGAAGAAGAAGAAGAAGAAGAAGAAGAACATGTTTATGCAAGAAAAACTTTTTTCAAAAATGTATGTGGATCCAAAAATAGAAAACATTTCTCCAGTAAAACTCTTTAAACATGGAAATTCGTTAGCAGTGATATTTACTGTGATAAGTTCGAGAAAAATGTTAAATTTAATAACTTTTACCGAATGATTTTGCAGGTCCCGAAAACTCTGTGGTGGGGAATCCGTGATTTAAGTCATGAAATCTGTTGGATTAACGCAAAAATGCCATTTCATTCTTTGCAAAAGCATAAAGGTATGCATTCAACGGCCAAAATGTCGTACAAATAGTAACAAAGATATGGACAATAGTCCGAAGAATATAAATACTATAGATATAGATATCATATTGTAGATATAATATCACATCTTCATATCCTATCATATCTTTATAGATATCATATTGCTCTGGATAAAATCCACTGAGCTCTTTATAGAAATGTAGCCCTTAATATTTTATATTAAGTAGATCCTGTTTGATTATACTCGCCATTCACGGATTCAAAATTATTGTGTGTATATATATATATATATATATATATATGGGGAAACTGTATGTTATAGAGAAGGAATAGGCTTCAGAAGGAAACAAAAACCCAATATCAGGATATATTTCAGAGTTTAGGGGGAGACGTTAGAGGTATAAAGTTCAAGTAGACTTCAGAAGGAACCGGAAACTCAGTCTTAAACGGGCAAAAGTGTGAACTTGATAACAGTTGAACCTATCTACACATACTGATATTCTCTTATTACAGATATATGTTATTTTCAATTGAATATATATATATATATATGTATATATATATATATATATATATATATATATCTTATAAGTACGATAAAATTTTTAAAGTTACTACATAGCCCAGAGAAGGATACATAAATTAATCTACTTATTCAGACGTATATGTTAAATAAATAAATAAATATCAAATGGACGAAAATATTAACAGCGCCATATTTTTCTCCTATTTTAATAGGTCTCGCGGCGTTCGAGATCAGAAACGAGAATACTGAGATTACTTCCCGCGTTGCTGTGAACCGCTCCGACTTTTGCATATAATAAAATCAATTATCAACGTATCTTTAGTAGAAATGTACCAATATTCAAATTATTCTGCGTATTTTTACCGCCAATGGCCGAAGAAACAAAATAAATAAATGAATAAATAAATAAATAGATAAATAAATGAAAATTATAAAATAACAGGGAAATATATTAGGGCAAATAGAAAATAATTTTATTGCTGAATATATCATTATCTTAACCGCCATATTAGTAAAAAAAAATATCAAAAAATATTTGAAGGAGTTCATTTATTTTCATTTTTTTTTTTCTTTCCAATTTTCATTCTAAGACAAGCAATCATTTTAATCTCTAGCTGCCATCACGGAACGCGTAAAAAATATTTGTGATTGAAAAATGGGGTGAGTGCATTCTGGGATTGTGGCTGAAGATTGTGGTTGTGGGGGGGGGTAATGAAGAGAACAGAAACTGACGAAGAAGAGACAAAGAATCAATTTAAGAATGAAAAAAGATAAACATAAAAACAAAACAGGAAAATAAGAAATATATGAAAAGAGCCATGAATTTTGAAGGAGCAAGAGAAAAGAGAACAAGCGGAGAGAAGTAGAGGGAGGATTCAAAAAGAAAAAAAAAAGAGAGGAAGAAGAAAGAAAACCAAAATGGAAAAATTATATCGAAGGTTTATGAAAGAGAAAAGGAAAGAAAGAAAGAAACTTAAAAGATAGCCGCAAAAAAATCTCGAATTAAAGAATGAACGTAGAAATAAAAAAGAAAAAGAAAAGAAAGAATGCAGGTAAAGGTGTAGAAAGAAAGAAAGAAAGAAAGAAAGAAAGAAAGAAAGAAAGAATGCAGGTAAATGTCTAGGAAGGAAGGTACGAAAGAAAGAAAGAAATAAAGAAATAAAGAAAGAATGCAGGTAAAGGTGAAGGAAAGAAAGAAAGAAAGAAAGAAAGAAAGAAAGATGGAAAGAAAGAACGGAGAAAAGAATGAAAGAACAAATGAAAAACGAATAACAGGAATAAATAAATAAATAAAGAAAGAAAGAAAGAAAGAAAGAAAGAAAGAAAGAAAGAAAGAATGCAGGTAAAGTTTTAGGAAGGAAGGAAGGAAGGAAGGAAGGAAGGAAAGAAAGAAAGAATGCAGGTAAAGGTGAAGGACAGAAAGAAAGAAAGAAAGAAAGAACGGAGAAACGAATGAAAGAACAAATGAAAAACGAATAACAGGAATAAATAAATAAAGAAAGAAAGAAAGAAAGAAAAATACTAAAAATAGTTGAAAAAATCTGAAATAAGGAATGAAAGTAAGGTTGAAGGGCAAAAAATGAAGGTCATTGAAATAACGAAGAAAAAGAAAAAAGACTTGTAATAATGGTACAAAAAGAAGAAAAGAAAAGAAAGAAATAATAAAGAAAAAAAAACAGAAAGAACAGATGAAAGAAAGAAAGAATCAATGAATGAATGATGGAAGAAAGTAAGGACAAAAATAAAAAAATAAAAAAGAAAGAGAGAGGAAAGAAAGCAAGCAAGCAAGCAAAAAGAAAGAAAGAAAGAAAGAAAGAAAGAAAGAAAGAAAGAAGCAAACAAAAACAAATAGAATATGAAATAAAGATATGCAAATGTCCGAACAGATAGCAGAGAAGAAAGAAAAAAAAATGAAAATTCGAAAGAAAAAAGACATTATTTACATTATTCGGACTATTGTCCTCATCTTTTCTGCCATGTTTACGAGGTTTCGGCCTTTTTCAGGTGCTAGAAATTTCGAACCGAACCCTTTATTACGATCAATGGGATATATCATTCTCTTTCCATTTTCGATGACACTTCTAGTAGCCATGTAGATATCGCTCTTTAAAAAGACATTAATAATACAATAAAAATTACAAAGAATGCACATGAGGGATGAGAAATTATATATATATATATATATATATTGTTAAATATAAGAGACAATGAATGTCTACTATGTTTAATCATGAGCCGTTCTAAACATCGTATTTTGGCTTTAATTGCATGTGTAAATAAAGACAAAAATTCTCCAACATTTAGATATTTTTGTATTATGTTGCTGCTTCGATACACACACACACACACACACACACACACACACACACACACACACACATATATATATATATATATATATATATATGAGAAAAAAATTAGATATTCTACAATTCCATGGGTAATACGTACTTCACAGGCTGACTTTGGTGTTCGTCAGACCCAAATGATACAACAGCTAATATTCAAAATATTGAATGTTAACTGTTGTTAACTGGTTTGACGAGCAGGAGAGTCAGCCTGCGAAATACGTATTACCCATGGAATTGTAGAATATCCTAATTTTTTTCTAAATTATATTAGTCTGTTAAATTAAATGAATAAATTTAACATTAAGTTCTTTTTAGTTCGTCTCTATCGGAATTCATAGTATCACTACACAAAACTTTTTGCGTTTCGAAACTGCTACGGGCGCGTCTCATCGGGTAATATGTTGAAATGAAAATTAAATGGTGAAAACGGTTTATTTATGGTGATATGATGTTTAAGTGAATGTGGGGTGGGAGTTTATTCTGATTTAGTCGGCCGTATTGTAGCCCTTGAGATGTAGCTCTGGGTTAGGAGAGGTAGCTTAGTTTAAGACAGGTTCCTTATTTATTTTGTTTGGGTAGTTCTTATATTGGGATTTATGTTATTTTTTTTTTTTTTTTAAGGAAGGGTAGATACTTTTTGTTTATTTTACTGCTATCTAAGTGTGATGGGAGTGGCGCCGCTGTTAATGAAAACGGTGTAAGTAAATGTAGGGTGGAAGTCCAGTATGATCTAGTTGTCCGTTTGTGGTCATAGCGAGGCCGCTTTGGGTTAGAAGGGTGTGGGGTAGCTTAGTTTTGGACAGGTCACGTTTTCGTTTAGTTTAGGTAATTCTTATATTGGCATATATGATTTTTTCTTATATTGGCATATATGGTTTTTAAGGAAGTGTAGTTTTTATTGTAGATGGAATTGCTGTTTATGTTGTGTAAGATTTATTTTCTTTTATTTATACGTTATTTGTTCTTTTTATTTTGAGGATTGATTACGTGTATTTGTTACTTTTGGGGGGATTGTTTTGTGTGGATGAGGTATTTTTTGGTTATTTAAATTTTAACGAGAAATATTTGCGATGTTTACATAATACTGCTAATTCATCTTTACGGTTCAATAGTTCGCTATTGTTGGGGTATTTTAGAATGTGTAGCTTTTCTCTTAAGCATAAAGGACAGATGTCGTTAAGCGAGTTGCAAGTTCTAGTTTTTTATAGGATTTTCCATTTTACTTTGGGTTTCTATTTTCAGTCCTTTAGTTTCCAAAAGTATGCAGAAAGGGATGTTTGGTTTCGGTATAAGTTGTTTTTGAATGAATTTAACTGCATGTACCATCGCTGCTTAAAAGTGTTCTTAGTAGATCCGATATACACTTTATTTATAGTGGGATTTTCAGTTGATGTTATGTTGCATTGGTAGATTATTGAGTTTATTTTACATTTATTCTGAAGTGGGCTATTATTGGGGTTTCTACAATTACAAATGGTTTTTACGGTTGTCATCTTTATTTTTTGGTAGTTACTTTTACTTTGATCTACGGTTTTATTTAGGATATATTTGTTATGATTTGTTATGATTTTTTCTATGTTGTTTGTGCAACTATAACTTAGTTTAAGTGTATTTTTGTTAAAAAAATTACTTAGAGGGTTTTGGGTGAGGAAGTGTTTTTTAATTAAATTGAGGAACTTCTGCCCTAACTTGGTGTTTACCATTTGGTTGAAAGGGGGTGTATACCAAATGATTTTTCTATTTCTATTTTTCCTGTTATGGTTATAGATTGTCATATACTTGACGTCTTGGTTTTTGTAGCCACTTTTTTTAGGGACTTATTGTAAAGACTTTTGTGTTTGTTAAATATTTCTTCACTGGAAGAGTTTTTGCTAATTCTATATTCTATGGAGGAGGGTATATGTTTGATAATACTTGGGTGGTGATTTGACTTTGGGTGGATGAATAATGGGTATTCATTGGGTTTTATGCATGGTTGGTAAGAATTAAATCGAGTGTTACCTCGAGGAAGTTTACTACTTTTAAATTAGTGTTGACTATTACATTTACGTTTAAACTTAAATTCTCTGTGGATAGGTTTTCTTATTTTGTCTGTTTTAAAATGTGTGGAATTTTGTACTAGCATGAGACCGTCGTCTCTGTATAACCCTATGACTTGTGTGTTTATGTCTTGGTGAGCAATAAGATTATATAGTGCAAATAAGCCAATGAGATCGGAGGACTCTGCTTTCGGTTGATCAGAGCCGGGTACTTTTGCTTCAACTTTTCGGAGACCCGCTCAAATTGCTGACAGTAAAGTTCGGCACTGATAGCACGACCATTCAGAACCGACTCAAAATGCACGATTCCTTCAAAGTTCCACCAAACGCACAACATGACTTTCTTGCCGAATCTATCTTTTTTGGAACCGACGGTGTCTCTTGCCCTTTCTGAACCCATCGCTTGTCTCGATTGTGCTGGAGCAGATAGACCCATTTCTCGTTGGATGTCACGATGCGCTTTTAAAAACGCTCGTCTAATAAATTACTGAGCAATTGACAGCAAATTTCAACTCGTCTGTTGGCTTGTACTTCGATGACTTCGTGCGGATCAAGTTACTTCAAATGTCGGTGAATTGTCGATTTGTCAACTCCAAGCTCATCAGCCAATTCTCGAGTGCTCGATGAAGGCGCAATGTCCAACATGGTTTGCAAATCTCTATTATCCAACTTTAACGGCCGTCCCGAACAAGGCTTCTCTTCAAGACTCATGTCGCCATAATCGAAACGCTTGTACCACTTTGAGATCGCCGCATATGCGATTGTTCCTTCACCTTCGGCAGCACAAATCTCTTCTGCAGCTTTTCTGATTGAAAGACCTCGCTTCCACCAGTAACGAATCAAAACACGCAGCTCAATTTAATCAATTGCCATCCTGAATATAAAGATGAAGATCAATATCTAATCTAAACTTATTTATAAATGGAACTTTGTCTCTGTGTGTGAGTGTGTGTGTCTGTGTGTGTATGCGTTACCTATAGACTCCGAAACGGTTGAACCGATTTTCTTGAAAATTTACACAGTTGTACTATAAGCGTCTGCGAGAGTTCTTAGCTAGGTTTTGTGTCGAGGTACCTCCGATAAATATCGAAAATTGATAATCGAAAAAATCGGGTTATAAGAAGGAGTGGTCCGATTTTAATCAAATTTGATACACTCATAGACAAAGACATAAGAAATAATATTCAGAAGTTTCAAGGTTGCAGTTCTTACAATAGTGCAGAAAATTTGATATCGATACTAGGAAATCAAAATTTGACTTACATTCATTCATTTTTCTTTCAGTCTACGGTTTCGCTTTAACTGGAAACAACTATTGCTTTTTAGTCTTTCGTGCCAACGTCCAAAGAGCCTAAGCTCCAGGACCATGGATTAGTTTTAAAGCTTTCATTACACCCGAGCAACGCCGGGCTATATTGCTAGTAACAATATAAACGCAAAATTGCATAACAGTTCAATATTTCGCAAGTGTTTACGAACTTTTGGGACAACCTAATATTTCAGATATAGTTATTTCGGTTAATTATTATTTGGCATAATTGTCCTTTCGATTTCATTCGAACAATATACATTTAGAATAAATGTTTTTTTTTTCGAATAATCGTTTACAAACGATGTTCATATAATATTTCCACGCAGTCCCACGCCACTTATTAATAATTGCGTTGGCATAAGTTTTTATTTCCTTCTTTTTTCTGTTCATTATATTACATTCGTTCGTTTTACAGGAACGACTTTTAACATTAGTGGGTAACTGATAAATATGTACAATAAATATAACACTTAAAGGAAATAAAAAAATAAAAATAAAAACACAGTCAGATATTACGGTAGTCTACTGTGGCATGTGCGTTGTGGTAGATATCGGCTCGGAACGAGAAATCGGGGAGTCGAGTTCGAATTCTAGTTGAATTCATTGCATTCACTTACGCGCAAATACCCTTGAAAAAGGTATTAATCCGTCTCTTCCTTCCAGTTATGGGTTAAATAACAGATTAGGTTCTATAGCCTTGGTTGGCAACCAGTCTACCGCAGAAAGCAATGGCAACCTACTGCGGGATAATCTTCTGCCCAGTCAGTCATGTCTCTTTCGAGACATGATCGCCCAAGCATGTTTCATGTATGGCACTTAACTGACTGAATATAATAGTTGGAAACATAAGTAAAGTTTCTAATGGCCATAAAGTGGGGGATCAGTTTTCTATTATTATAAAGTTATAAACTGATCCCCCATTAATTATTACTTATTAATACAATCCGTCTCTTCTCCCTTCAGGTATAGTTTAAAAAGCAGGATAGAAAATCTTCTGCCCAGTCAGTCATGTCTCTTTCGAGACATGATCGCCCAAGCGTGTTTCACGTATGGCATTTAACTGACTGACTGAATATAATAGTTGGAATAATGATTAATGCTTCTACTGGTCAGAAAGTGGGGGATCAGTTTATTACTTCATAACAATAGGAAACCGATCCCCCACTAATGACTACATAATAATATAATACATTTCTTTCCCCTCTAGCTATGAGTCAAATAGCAGGACAGATTGGGTTCTATAGCCTTGGTCGACAACCAGTCTACCGCAGAAAGCAATGGAAGCCTACTGCGGGATAATCTTCTGCCCAGTCAGTCATGTCACTTTCGAGACATGATCGCCCAAGCGTGTTTCACGTATGGCATTTAACTGACTGACTGTGGCATGGAATGTGACTACTGAGTCTTTGTTTCTTGGAGACACTACACGTACCGACAGACGATAGCTCGCGTACCACACTTTGAATAGCACTGATGTAAGCTGTGGCTAAATGACAAAATGGCGAACACGATATTGCTGTTTGGTTAAATATTTTCCTATCGTATTGAACGCGATTCGAATTAAGGTAAACAGTAAGTCAGAGTGGCTGATTTACAAAAGCAAGTCATAAAAGCAAAGATCAAAAGCAATTTCATTCGCTTTAATAATGGTCTCTATGCATTTCTCGGTAAAATGGCGGGTTTCGAATGTCAAACGCAAAAATCGGTTTGGAGGTGGGCAGAAGGGCAGACAATAATATTCAATTTTATATCAAAGAAATACAACACACGAAGTGATAATTATTGTTGTTTTTTTATGTTTCACGTCCTGCATAGTTTTTATTATTATTCAAATCTTGTCTCTGTTAAGATTTTAATATCAGTCACGTCTGTATATCGCTTTCATATATTTTTTACCCTTTTAATATTTTTCGTTTCGAGGTATGCCTGTGGTGTAGTGGATAGAAATAAGAGAGTCGAGTTAAAATCGCAGGCGTGTTCGTTACTTTATCTTACAGGCAATAACCCTGGTAGAACAGAGTGGGTTACTTCAGTCTTGGTTGGCAGTCAGTCTAGGAGAACGTCAAAACGTATATTTTCGCAGCAATCTCTCTTTATACAAGTTTCATTAAAAACAACTGACAACTTATTTGCGGGCAATTTGTTTTAAGGAAAACGAATAAATATGAAAAAGAAAAAATGAAAGCAGAAAATTTTTTAGGAGAATAAAAATCGAAGGTGAAAAAAACTGGAACAAAAGGAATATATAGCTAGAGAAAAAGAAGAAGAAAAAGAAGAAGGAGAAGAAGAAGAAGAAGAAGAAGAAGAAGAAGAAGGTTAAGAATTTTAAGAATGGAATATAATATAGTTAGAGTTTGAGTTTGAGTTTTGTTTAACGGTATATCAACACCTCTGTGGGTTATCTAATGCCAAAAAGGTGGGATTTTAAGGTATTTCTTTTAATGTTCGGTTATAGTGAGAAAGTTGATTTAGAAAAAAGAAAGAAAGAAATAAGAAAGAAAAAAAAGAAAAAACAGAAAAGAGGAATAAAGAAGAGAGAAAAAGTGAAGGAGACCAGAAAGGAAACAGAAAAAAATAAAAATAAAAGAATAATAAAAAAGAAAAAAGAAATAAGAAAGAAAAAAGAAAAAATTGAAAAGAGGAATAAAGAAGGGAGAAAAAAATAAAGGAAACCAGGAAGAAAACAGAAAAAGAAAATGAAAGAAGAATGAAAAAAAAAAGAAGGAATAAAAAAGAAAGAAAGATAAGAGAAATAAAGAAGGGAGAAAAAAATGAAGGAAACCAGGAAGGAAATAGAAAAAGAAAATGAAAGAAGAATAAAAAAAAATAAGAAAGAAAAATAAAATAAACCAGTTAAAACAATGAAAGAGGATGAAAAAGAAGAAAGAAAAAAAGCAGGACAATTAGAAACAAAAACATTAAAAAAAACACCAAAGAAACAGAGGAAGAAAATAAAAAAAGAAAAGGAGAGGAGATAAGAATGAAAAAGAAGAAAGAGAAAGAAGAAAAATAAAAGAAAACAGGAAAATAACAGTGAAAAAAAGATTAAATAAGAAAGAAAGAAAGAAAGAAAGAAGAAAGTGTAAGAAATAAGAAAAAAAACAACAAAAAGAAACGCAAGAAGTATTAAAGAGAATAAAAAAGAAAGAAAACAAAAAAGCAAAACAATAATAAGAAAAATGAAGAAAAACATGAAGAAAACAGAGAAATAAGTTTAAAGAAGAAAGAAAAAGTAAAAAGAAGGAAAAAAGAAAAAGAGAAAAAAAAGAAAAAAACAAAAAAGGAGAGCAGAAGAATAAAAGAGAGGAAAAAAGAAGAAAAACAAGAAAGCAGAACAAATGAAGAAAAACATGAAGTAAACCGAGAAATAAGATTAAAGAAGAAAGAAAAAAAGAAAGAGAAAAGAAAAAGAAAAAAGAAGAGTGGGACGAATAAAAGAGAAAAAGAAAGAAAGAATAAAACAAGAAAGTAGAACAATTAGAAAAAATAGAAGACGAAATGAAGAAAAACATGAAGAAAACAGAAAAAGAAGATTAAAGAAGAAAGAAAAATGTGAAAAGAAGAAAAAACGAAAAAAGAAGAACATGAAGAATAAAAGAGAATGAAAAATGAAGAAAAAAAGAAAGCAGAACAAATAGAAAAATAGTAGAAAAATGAAGAAAAACGTGAAGAAAACAGGGGAAGAAGATTAAAGAAGAAAGAAAATAAAGAAAAAAGAAAGAGAAAAGAATAAGAAAATCAAAAAAGGCAAGCAAAAAGAATGAAAGAATGAAAAAAGAAGAAAACAAAAAATAGAACAATTCGAAAAATAGAAGAAGAAAAAATGAAGAAAACATGGCGAAAACAGAGAAATAAAATTAAGGAAAAAAAGAAGAAAAATCAAGAAAAACAAAAAAAAAAGAGTAAGAAGAATAAAAGTGAATGAAAAAAGAAGAAAAAAGGAAAGGAGAACCATTAGAAAAATAGAAGAAAAAACGAAGAATAAACATGAAGAAAACAGAGAAAGAAGATTAAAGAAGAATGAAAATGAAGAAATAAGCAAGAAATCAGATGAAGAAAGAAAAAAGAAAGAAAAACGAAATAAAGTAAGAAATCATCAGAGCATGGAAAAAAGAAAGAAAACTAGAAGAAAGAAAAACAAAAAAAGAAAGAAGGCACACCAAGAAGGATAAAAAAAGAAAGAAAAAAAGAAATCAGAGCACGAATTAACAATATAAAAAAGAAGGAAAAAAGAAAGAGCAAAAAACAACAGAGAAAAAATAAAGAAAAAGAAAAAAATATGAAAGAAGAAGGAAAAAAAAGAAAGAGCCAAAAATCAACAAAGAAAAAAAAACAAAAATAAATAAAGAAAAAGAAAGAAAATATGATAAAAGAAGGAAAAAGAAAGAGCAAAAAGAACAACAAAGAAAAACAACAATAAAAAATAAGGAAAAAGAAAGAAAATATGAAAGAAGAAGGAAAAAAGAAAGAGCAAAAAACAACAAAGAATAAAGCAAAAATAAATAAAGAAAAAAAGAGAAAATATGATAAAAGAAGGAAAAAAAGAAAGATCCAAAAACAACAAAGAAAAACAAAAATAAAGAAATAAAGAAAAAGAAAGAAAATATAAATAAAGATGAAAAAAGAAAGAAAAAATAATATTATGCAAAAACTCCGACGAAGAGGAAGAAATAATAAACATCAGCGGTTCGTTTCCTGTATTGTTACCTCTGACATGCGCAGATCAAGATTTCTTGAAAAGAACAAACTAAAGGCGAATATTTTCTCTAATAACAACAAATACGCCATCCACCATGCGTGTTCGACGTAAACTAAGAGGTGAACAAACTCATTTTGTATACTTTACGCTCGGGGATCGACTTCGAATTTAAGAAAATGTCGTTTCTTCTGCTTTTGAACTTAGCTAAACTGGCTTTTGTAAATGACAATAGGTCATTGTAGTAGGTTCGAAGCCCAGGCCAATTCTAATAATAATTTTCCTTAAACATGAAGGAAAGACACCAAGCAAAAAAAAACCACTGAAGGATGTTGACGATATCATGGACCAAATATGTGAGCAATGACGATGTTTTGAAAAGAATAGAACCGAAAATTAAACTGATACTTAGAATTCAAGAAATGATAGCTGAAGTTTCTCGGATACGCAATGACAAAGGAGGGCTGGGAAAAACCCTTAGCCGGATAAGCATAGAAAGGAATACAATATGGGAATCAATAATAAAGTGATAGATATGGAGATATATATATATATATGTTTATATATATTAGGCTTATAATTACCCAAAATTCCCACACGGATGTCCTTAAGGACATATGGCTTACTGGCTAAAAATGTTGATTGGATCTAATAACTTGAGCCAAAAAGTTAAGAATTCAATACTTGGAAGTAGTGGGAAAAAAAAATGAAGGTGGGTAAAGTAGAGATAATTAAGATATCCGGAAGTAGCATTACTCATAGAATGAGAACGATGTACTCCAATGATCGTCTATTGAACAGGTTAAGAGGCTCATCCCTTGTTCCTTGTTTAGGATGTGGTTTCCGGCTTTCTCTTTTCCAATCATCTCACTTTTTTTTTTTCAATTGGAGTAGATAGATCTATCTATCGCCCGGTTCACACTCCACCCATGTCTATTGAACAGGTTAAGAGGCTCATCCCTTGTTCCTTGTTTAGGATGTGGTTTCCGGCTTTCTCTTTTCCAATCTTCTCACTTTGTTTTTTTTTTCAATTGGAGTAGATAGATCTATCTATCGCCCGGTTCACAGTCCACCCTCGTCTATTGAACAGGTTAAGAGGCTCATACCTTGTTTGCTGTTTAGGATGTGGTTTCCGGCTTTCTCTTTTCCAATCTTTTCACTATTACGTAGCCCCCTGCACATCAGTGGTGTTACCGCCTTGCTCGAGGTGATACGATTAAAAAAAAATAATGTTCGAAATAATGTGTTCCGTTCAAAATTCCAGTCTCCTGAAGAAAGTCGGGGTGTAGAACGGTCGAAACCTCGAGTATATGTCAGTAAAGATGAGAACAACAATTTAAACAGTGTAAATACATCTACAATATATATATATATATATTGATATTTTAATACTTAGTTTTTGGTCATAATAGGGTTAAACCGGTGCACATATGTATTAAAAAGTGTTCAAAACAATTATAGTGGAGAACTTTTGAATATTTTCCATATTAAACGAATTATTTTCGCAACCTAGGTTTCTATCATGAGTAGTGTCCTCAGGCGATTTTTAATAACTGATTTTACCATTTACTTCTTTTTTTAAGAACGCTCACATCACGGTGTTGTTTTTTGTTTTTTTTGTTTTTTTTTTTTTTGAACGCTCACGTGGCAGGAATTTTTGAACGCTCAGTTTTAAAATTAAAACGAATTATGGCGTTTTTATCCATGGTGGTAAGAACCGAAATGGCATTTCTTAGTCTGGTTACACTTGGTCATAATTTCCATTCTTTCATTCAACAGTTTGTTTTTGTTTGGGAATAGCATTATATCTAATTTTTCTTCTTGGCACAGTCTACATATTTTGCCACCGTTATATATATATATATAATTATGATCATATATATATATATATATATATATATATATATATAATGGTGCTTAGCGCCAAAATTACTGTTTTTTTCAGTTTACTGATAAAAAGTCTTCTTTGGCGAGTAGGTTTTTTCATAAAGTGCTTGATATCAAGGTGGAAAAAAACCTCTCCACATTATATATATGAACGCTTCACTAAGAAATTGTTTCATCAGGGTAGAACGTTGTGAGCTCTATATGTGCAGAGAAATTCGAAAAATTTGTTTACAATTTCCTTTACCGAGCGCCCATAGCCCAGAGGTAGAATTGCCGACAGATGTCAATTCACTCGGGTTTCAGTCCTGGCTAAAAACAATCGGATGCACCCAGAAATAATCTTTATATTGATATGTGCTCCTGCTATCCACCTATATGTCCTCGACCAAATCTAACGGAGAATCTGTAATGTGATCAATCCCGACTTGGCAGCTAGGATACAGTCGCTTTCTCACCGACGCAGTGTGGCTTCCCTGTGTCTCTGGTACAAATATTTTCACGGCTTCTGCTCCGATGAACTTAGTTCACTGGTACCCCCTATATATGAATTTCCTAGAGCCACAAGAGTAGGTTCCATCCTTTTTCTGTGAAACCGATAAATTGTAGACGTAAATTCTACTCCATCAGCTTCTTTTCTCGCACACGCCGCGTATGGAATTTCCTTCCGCTTACATGGTTTTCCGACAGCTATAATCTTCAGGAATTCAAATCTAAAGACAATTGTCATCTTCTGTCTCGCTAACTTACATCTCTCTCTCTCTTTCTCTCTCTCTCTCTCATGCTCCTTTCTCCGTCCTCCCCACACTCATCAGTATTCTCTTCCTTCTCATACTCTCTTCCTGACACCCCCTGTAACCTGTTACAGTTTCTCATAATATTCCTCCTAAACTATTCTGCACATATACAAATCTACCATCCGCCCGTGTATTGAATATTGCTGCCATATCTGGTCGGGTGCCCCTGCTGCTCTCCTTGGGCTTCTTGACAAAATACAAAGGAGGATCTGTAACGTGGTTGATACTGACTTGGCAGACCGGCTGCAGCCGCTCTCACACCGGCGTGATGTGGCTTCCCTGTGCCTCTTCTACAAGTACTTTCATGGCTTCTGCTCCGATGAGCTTAGATCACTGGTGCCGCCTAAGCAGGAATTTACACGAGATACTAGATTAGCAACTAGGTCCCACCCTTTTACAGTTAAACAAATAAGATGTAACCGTAAATTCTACTCCAACAGCTTCTTTTCTCGCGCTTCCCGCCTGTGGAACTCCCTTCCACAAGTCTGCTTTCCCGACAGTTACAATCTCCAGGTGTTTAAATGTAGGGTCAATAGACACCTCCTATCACACTAACTCCCAACTATTCTCACAACACTCTCATCTACCCAACCCTCATTCTCGGTATCCTCACCCGCCTATCACCCACCCTCTGTTATTTCCTATATTTAACCAGCCTTTCTCCACTCTACGTAGCCCCCTGCACAGTAGTGGCAGTGACATGCCTTGCTCGGGGTGAAACGCTTATAAAAAAAAAAATGTAACCCCCTGCACAACAGTGTCAGCAAAATGTCTTGCTTGGGTCATCTATCTCACTAATTTGCATCCTCTCTCTCATGTTCCTTTCTCCGCTCTCATTCTCTACCTTTACTTACCCACTTCCTGACACCCCATATAACCTATCACTCTTTCTCATAACATTCCCCCTATGTAACTCTCTGCACAACAGTGTCAGTAAAATGTCTTGCTTAGGGCCACACGATTATAAAAAAAAAATGAAATTTTACGATATTCGTTTCGAAACTCCGACATATTTTTTATTTATTTGTTTAAACATTATTTATCGCGTAAAGTTGAGTTGAAGTTCTGTCTTTTTTATTTTAGAAGTAAACAGTATATTTATTTAAATTTAATGGAATTAAAAAAAAAAACGAAAAATTTTTTCAAAAACTTATGCGTCTTCCGTTAAAATTCGAACCCGCTTCTCCGAGGGAAATCCTTCAATTGATCTGACGTTTCTTGACCACTAGACCACTTAGAATTAAAGATCCGTACGAGCAAAAATAGTGTTTTTAAAGACACATTTTATCAACTCTTCTGAATATTAATATCTACTCTGTTTTCGCGTCCTAATGTCAACAAGGATGTGCGTTTTCGTGCAGTAGATATCGGTTAGGAACGGCAAATCGGGGAGCCGAGTTCGAATTCTAGTTAAATTACTTGCATTCACTTGCGCATAAATGCCCTTATGAAAAGTATTAATCCGTCTCTTCCCTCAAGTTATGGATTAAATAATAGAACAGATTAGGTTCTATAGCCTTGGCTGGCAACTAGTCTACCGCAGAAACAATGGCAACCTATTGCGGGATAATCTTCTGCCCAGTCAATCATACCTCTTTTGAGACATGATCGCCCAATGCGTGTATCACGTATGTCATTTAACTGACTGAATAAAGATAATAGTTAGAAACATAAGTAAAGCTTCTACTGGGCAAAAAGTGGGGGATCAGTTTTCTATTGTTATGAAGTTATAAACTGATCCCCCACCACTAATTACTACTTATTAATACAATCCGTCTCTTCTCCCTTCAGCTATAGTTTAAAGAGCAGGATAGAAAAACTTGTGCCTAGTTAGTCATGTTCCCTTTCGAGACATGATCGCCCAAAACATGTATCACGTATGGCACTCAACTGACTGACTGAAGATAATAGTTGGAAACATGATTAAGGCTTCTACTGGTCATAAAGTGGAGGATCAGTTTTATATTGTTCTGAAGTAATAAACTGATCCCCCAACACTAATTACTACTTATTAATACAATCAGTCTCTTCATCCTTCAGCTATAGTTTAAAGAGCAGGATAGAAAATCTTCTGCTCAGTCAGTCATGTCTATTTCGAGACATGATCGCCCAAAGCGTGTATCACGTATGACACTTGACTGACTGAATGAGGATAATTGTTGGAAACATAAGTAAAACAAAAAGTTGGGGATAAGTTTTCTATTGTTATGAAGTAATAAACTGATCCCCTACTAATTGCTACTTATTAATATAATCCGTCTCTTCTACCTTCAGCTATAGTTTAAAGAGCAGGATTGAAAATCTTCTGCCCAGTCAGTCATGTCTCTATCGAGACATGATCGCCTAAATTGTGTATCATGTATGGCACTTGATTGCCTTTTATTTTTGCTTCTTACTGCCTTTCATTTATTCTTCTTTGCTGTTTAGATGAGTTATTTATTTATTTATTTATTTATTCATTTTCTTTAATCTCGTTATTTTCCTTCTTCGTGTTACTTGCTTTTAGTTATTCGCAAAGCTATTTTAATGTACTTGTCTATATTTCTGAGATGAGTTAGTATTTACAGTATTTACATTATTCGGACTATTGTCCTCATCTTTGTTGCCATTTGTACGACGTTTAATAATAGATCATTCTATATGTCTATATTTCTGAGATGAGGTAGTATTTACAGTATTTACATTATTCGAACTATTGTCCTCATCTTTGTTGCCATTTGTACGACGTTTAATAATAGATCATTCTATTTGTCTATATTTCTGAGTTGAGGTAGTATTTACAGTATTTACATTATTCGGACTATTGTCCTCATCTTTGTTGCCATTTGTAAGACCCTTTGGACGTTGGCACTAAAGACTAAAAAACAATAGTTGTTTCCAATTAAAGCGAAACCGTAGACTGAAAGAATAATGAATGGATGTAAGTCAAATTTACATTTCCTGGTATGGATATCAAATTTTCTGCACTATTGTAAGAATTGCAACCTTGAAACTTCTGAATATCGTTTCTTATGTCTTTGTCTATGAGTGTATCATATTTGATTAAAATTGGACCACTCCTTATATAACCCGATTTTTTCGGTTATCGATTATCGATTTTTATCGGATGTACCTCGACACAAAACCTAGCTAAAAACACTCGCAGACGCTTATAGTACAAATGTGTAAATTTTCAAGAATGTCGGTTCAGCCGTTTCGGAGTCTATAGGTAACAGACACACATACACGCATACACACACACACACACAGAGACAGACAGACAAAGTCCCATTTATAAATAAGTTTATATATATATATATATATATATATATATATAAACTTATTTATAAATGGAACTTATATATATATATATATATATATATATATATATATATATATATACATATATATATATATAATCGTGTATTTAAGCAGAAAGTTAAACAATTATGAGAACCGAAAATACTTAGTACCTTGTCAGTCGATTTACCGTTTAAGACACACACACACACACACACACACACACACACACACACACACACACACACACACACACACACCTCGATGTACCTCGACACAAAACCTAGCTAAAAACACTCGCAGACGCTTATAGTACAAATGTGTAAATTTTCAAGAAAATCGGTTCAGCCGTTTCGGAGTCTATAGGTAACAGACACGCATACACGCATACACGCACACACAGAGACAGACAGACAAAGTTTCATTTATAAATAAGTTTATATATATATATATATATATATATATATATATATAGTGATGATCATCCACGTATACTGTCTTAATATGTATAGGAAAGAATATTAATAAAAAGTTTTGAATTTAAAAATGTACTTTTTTTTAACAGTATTTGTTTATTTTTAAAAATAAAAATAAACAAATACTGTTCAAAAAAAGTACATTTTTAAATTCGAAACTTTATATTAATATTCTTTCCTCTATATATATATATATATATATATATATATATATATATATAAACTTATTTATAAATGGAACTTATATATATATATATATATATATATATATACATATATATATATATATATAATCGTGTATTTAAGCAGAAAGTTAAACAATTATGAGAACCGAAAATACTTAGTACCTTGTCAGTTGATTTACCGTTTAACACACACACACACACACACACACACACACACACACACACACACACACACACACACACATATATATATATATATATATATATATATATTAAGGACTCTCCCATCGATTTCGATGTATGAGGGTCTAACCTTAGTAAGACATCGACGCAGTGATTTGTTTAAAGTGGTGAAGGCATTGTGTAGTACCATCCACACTTTTTGGAACTGCTGATAACAAACAATCGGTGAAGAAATCCGCCACAGATCGCATGAACAGTGGAACTCAATTATATATATATATCAGCATGCGGTGTAGATATAGAAGAATCCAAAGGAGTATCCTGTACATACAGTGGTAGGATAACTCTCTAAGAGAGCTCCAAATATATACGTATATAAATACATATAAAGCAAACATAAGAAAAATTAAGGCAGAAAAGTTATTTCCTGGTAAATCGGAAGTAAGGGCCTATTTCAGGCAAACCATCATCAGCTTCACTCATTATTGTACAAATCCTTTGGACAATAAAGACGGAAGCTGATGATGGTTCGCCTGAAAAAGGCCTATAGCACTGTTTTACCTTGAAATAACGTGTCTACCTTAATGTTTATTATATATATATTTATAGTCATTCGCCCATAGATCTGTTTCGCTGTATCATTTCTCACCAGTACGGTTAGACATCCGATTGTTTCTAGCCAGGTTTGAAACCCGAGTGAATTGACATCTGTCGGCGATTCTACCTATGGGTTATGGGCGCTCGGTAGAGGAAAGCAGACTTATGATTAAACATAATAGACATTCATTGTCTCTTATATTTAAAAGCATATGTTTAGAATATATATATATATATATATAAACATGATTATAGTTTTACTCGTCTCGAAAACCTTCTTCAAAAACTTAGATTAGGCATATTTATCGTGGTATAGTACCTTAGGAGAAACCTAGGGAGGTTCGTCTGGCTCATTAGATGCTATTGTATATATATATATATATATATATATATATATATATATATATATATACATTATAAATTATAGTTTAGAACATTTCGGTAGATGATAATTTATACATGTTCTAAACTATAATTTATAATAAATATTCATAGATCTATTTTATATTAAGCACTGTTTTAAAGTAATGATTTGAACGTTGTTCACTTGGATATATTTATATATATATATAAATGAATTAAGACAACAGGAAAATGCATCTTAGCCGACACGTTTATTCCTTTGAGGAAATTTATCAAGGCTAATGTTCCTCCGAGGACAAAACACGTCAGCTAAGATAAATTTTCTTTCTGCGTTTATTCATATTGTCCTATTAGGCATGTGCACTCTATTTTGAAATATTACACACACACACACACACACACACACACACACACACACACACACACACACACACACACACACACACACACACATATATATATATATATATATATATATATATATGCTACTGATAGTTTTGAAAATAAAAATCGATAACCTAAGTAGGAGGTGGAGAGTGAACGAGTTGGAGAGTTTGTCGGGAACAGGCAGACATTTTACTCAAATCAATATTACCCGACTTCCTCTCTTCCGGATGTTCTTGTTTGAATTGAATTTCCCCCCCTTGTCTCTACGCCAGTTCCATATGTCGAGTTACCTGACCCTGACTAAGTAACCTGTCCCTTGGAAATGCTAACAGCCAAAATCCTCTGGGATGAAACTTTAGACAAAACAAGCTTAAACATTCCCTCTTCAAACATTGGCACGAAAATACAAACGATTACTCAGAAACACATATCTAAATCAATATATATATATATATATATATATATATATATATATATACAGAATGTCCATAAAGTCCGTGTGCACTTTATTTCTATTGCAAATACAAATGAAGGTATAACTTTTTAAAGTGCACACAAATTTTATGGACACCCTGTATATATATATATATATATATATATATATATATATATATATATATATATATAAGCAATGTTAAATGTAAATTGTCGTCTGAATTACGCATTTTATATCGGCATTTTTTATTTTATTTTATTTTATTTTAAAGTTGCGATATATATTCTTAATTTTGCTCATACAAGTTGTTTTTTTTTTGCTTTTATAGATTGCACAGTGTGTGAAGATCAGTTGAGAATCGTCTGTGGCAATTCACTTGTTTGGAAACGGTATGCTGTACTGCTTGGCATTTGAACCGGAACTTCCCAGACGAACATTTCAGAGTGTTTGGGTGCCAATCTGAGGGAAGTGCAGAGTATTTGAATACAGATGTAAGATATATTCGTCCAACATCATGCTGTTTGGTGTGATCATTAGTGATCATTATGACTCTATTGATCTCCCCACGAGGCCTCAGTATGAACACGTTGGCCTAACTCAAGTGTTTTGAAGAGATAGTGCTACCCTGGGTCAAAGGTGGCTGCTGAAAATATAATGTCTGAAAACAGGATTCTGAACCATGCTACTCAAGCAGGATAACACATTCATGGCTGTCATACAGTTTCTGTGACCAAATCCTCGCTTATATCTGACCGTCAAACAACCAAGATTGCAACCCTCTTGATTATTATGTGTGAGGCGTGATTAAGCGATAAACTAACTCCTTGTAACACCAAAGATGAACTTGTCAAGAATTATGGCTGCGTTCACCAACTTAAATAAGGAGACAATTCAGAAGAGTTGCACAAGATTCAGAAGTGCTCTGAAGGCTGTGGTTGAAGCCAACGACAATGTTATTGTAAAAATGAACTATTTATTATTTCAAAATATTTTTGTGCAGTTTTGGTTAATATATCTATCAAAAGGTAATGTCAGTGTTATTTTCATTTCTTTTGGCGTAATTTAGACGACAATTTATCCATCGCACTGGAACCCTGATTGAGCACTCTGGAAGAATGGTAGACTTTGAAAAAACAGGAGCTACTCTAGCATCTACTCTAGCGTCTACGGATCGCTCATTCAGTAATGAATTAGAACACTCTCAGTTACTGGCGTGTGTTTACATGGCATATCACACGCTAAAAGTCTTCGTCCTTCTACCGAGCACCCATAGCTCAGAGGTAGAATCGCCGACTGACGCCAATGAGGTCGGGTTTCAATCCTGGGTAAATGATGAGCTTTGATACAACGAAACAGATCTGTCTGGGGATGACTATATATATATATATGTCTGTGTGTTTTTGTGTCCCCATTTTAACGGACCCTACTTCTCTGAAACCCTTAGTATGATTTCAACCAAAATTGTGGCACTTGACGATCATGACATAAACTCAAACACTGATGTACTCAAACATTTTTCGAATCGATTTACAGGGTACGGCGGAAATAAGAGAAATACTTAAAATAATCAAACTCTTATCCTCCGAGACACCTGATGCGAATTCAACCGAAATCGGGGAATTTGTAGATCAATGTCCGAATCTTTGATGAACACAATAATTTTTCGAATCAATGTACAGGATTCGTCAAAAATCTAAGACAAACATAATTTCAAGAAGAGACAAATCAAGCAATGTCCGTCTGGTGTTGGCGGCAGAATATTCAATTCGAATTAAGTTGAAGACATAAATATTCATTGCGAATTCTGAATAATTAATCAGTCTTAATTTGTTGCATACATGCTTGGCGCCAAACTCACTCAGAAATCTCTCAACTATCATTTGTATACAACCACTTTCTCAGATCAAGGATTAAAAAGTAGAAGCCTTAATCATTATTCCAACTATTATATTCAGTCAGTCAGTTAAGTTCCATGCGCGATATACACTTGGGCGATCATGTCTCGAAAGAGACATGACTAACTAGGCAGAAGATTATCCCGCAGTAAGTTGCCATTGCATTCTGCGGTAGACTGGTTGCCAGCCAAGGCTATAGAACCCAATCTGTCCTGTTATTTAACCCATAACTGGAAGGAAGAGACGGATTAATTCCTTTCCCAAGGGTGTTTGCGTGTAAGTGAATGCAATGAATTCAACTGGATTTGGAACTCGGCTACTCGATTTCTCGTTCCGAGCCGATATCCACTGCACCACAATGCACATCCCAATCATAAAGAACTGTACCAAATCACAGAAATCACATCTCTTTCAAAACTTTCAACAGTAGCAACAACTAATATGGATATCACATCTAAGCCAGATTGAATATAATGTCATAACAAAGAGGTTATAATTGTTAATCACTTATGTCTAAAAAGATCTCTGATATGAACAACTCTATCATTCATATCACTTCTACATTGTGGTGCAAGGGATATCAGCTTGAAACAAGAAATTTGGAGAGCCTAATACGAATTAGAATTGAATTTGTTGCATTCACATATGCACAAATACCCTTGGCAAAGGTATGAATTCGTTGATTCTTCCTCCAGCTATGGGTTAAACAACAGGGCCGATTGGATTCTATAGTACGTGCAGGATTCGTCAAAAATCTACGACAAACTTAATTTTGGGTGGTCTTTTGCGCACTTTTATGCATTTCTCCAAGACGCTTCACTTAAACTCAATATATATATACATATATATATAAACGAGATTATAATTCTACACTTGTCGAAAACCTTCCTCGAAAACTTTCGACGGAAGGAAAAAATGGTTTTAAAAAAGAAAGAGCTTAGTACGTCAGTCAAAAGTGTTCGGACCGAGATCAGCACGAAGCCTAAAGAAAAACCCCGATACGAGTAATCATCGAACAAAAAGCGCTCAATACAGAGTTAGAGAGAAATAAATAGATAACACCTAATGAGCCAGTCGAACCTACCTAAGTTTCACCTAAACGGGTCGTCAGGGAAAGCTGGCCAGCTTTCCTTGACGATCCGTTTCGGTGACACCTAGGTAGGTTTGTCTGGCTCATTAGGCGTTATCTATCTATCTATCTATCTATCTATCTATCTATCTATCTATCTCATTCTCTTCATATCTATCTATTATTCTATCTATCTATCTATCTATCTATCTATCTATCTATCTATCTATCTATCAGGCTTTTCATATCTATCTATCTATCTATCTATCTATCTATCTATTCCAGTTTCACTTCGTTATGTTCACTTTCGTGCATAAACCTTAATGAAAAGTATTTAGATTTGCCAATCATTATTAAAAAATATTTTAAGGGACCCCGGCCCCTTTAAAATCTTTTACAATCTAAACATGTTTTTCTGGCTTTAAATAAAACCTGCAAAAGTTAGATAAGATGTTTAAACAAATCAGTTATTTAATATTGAATGTTTAATAAAGCTAGAATAGAATGAAATATTCTCCAATTTTTATTTAAGGACAATTTATTTTTGTTATGGTGCCCTATCTATAAGAATGGACTCTTCCTCTATCAATAAATACTAAGCTGCATGACTTCCGGGGAGGCAGTCAAGAGACAGTCAAGGGGCAGTCGTGAGGTAGTCGAAAAGCGGCGTTACTATGCAGTTCGGACTTACACGTCTATCTGCTGATTACTCGCAGCGGCATTTGTATATAAGTTCTCGTATTCTAATACACTTGTGAAACCTACCTTTTAGTTTCTGTGCCACAACAATTTGGTAAAGAAGATTTGCACAAAAATATTTGTGATATAATAACACCGTACTTATTCTAAACTAGCAGTATAGCCCGGCGTTGCTCAGGTGTAATGAAAGCTTTAAAACTAATCCATGGTACTGGAGCTCAGACTCTTTGGACGTTGGCATGAAAGACTAAAAAGCAATAGCTGTTTCCAGTTAAAGCGAAACCGTAGACTGAAAGAAAAATGAATGGATGTAAGTCAAATTTACATTTCCTGATATGGATATCAAATAAGTTTTTTCGTCCTAAACTGAATTTTGAAGGCTAAATAAGTCCTCTGAGTAAATGGCATCATGGCTGAGACTAAGAACTACAATTATACCTACTTAGAGCCAAACACGAAGCAAAATCTAAAATAAAAGGGCTGAAAAAAATACAGACATACAGGCAGATAAACACTCACACACACAAACATCTTGCCTTTTATATATATATTATCGATTTTTGCACTATTGTAAGAACTGCAAACTTGAAATTTCTGAATATCGTTACTTATGTCTTTGTCGATGAGTGTATCAAATTTGATTAAAATCGGACCACTCCTTCTATAACCAGATTTTTTCGATTATCGATTTTCGATATTTATCGGGGGTACCTCGACACAAAACCTAGCTAAAACACTCGCAGACGCTTATAGTACAACTGTGTAAATTTTCAAGAAAATCGGTTGAGCCGTTTGGGAGTCTATAGGTAACGGACATCCACGCAAACAGACACACATACACACACACAGAGATAAAGTTCCATTTAAAAATAAGTTTGGATAATCACTTCTGATGAAAAAATAGTGATAACCGTAAACGTGATGATTCCCCCAAACATTTCTTAAAGCCAAATTTGCATCAGCTAAAGATTATGGTGACTGGTGGTCTGCAATTTGCGTTATGCACTACAGATTTCTGCAAGTCAATGCATAGTATTAATACAGAATTTTACTGCAATTAACCTTGCTGAAATGCATGCTCGCCTGCAAAAAATGAGACCTGCATTAGTGAATCGACGTGACCCAATTCTAATCCACGATAATTCGCGGCCACATTTTGCCAGAATAACGTTGCAAAAACTCACAGACTTGGTACACGAGAATTTACCAAATCCTCCATATTCTTCTGATCATTTACCCACTGATTATCATTTTTAAGCACTTAAGCACATTTGTAAATGGTAAAACTTTGAGGTCCAAACCAGTGAGCAGCTTTCGAATATGTTACACCATAGCCAATAACTTTTCATCAACGATGAATAAATAATCACGTCGATCGATGGCAGAGATGCATAGAGTCTCAAGGCTCGGATTTTGACTAATTCCAACATTCCTATAATTAACTTTTCAAGAATAAAATTATGCTAGCGGAACCCGTGGAATTTCCACGAAAGGATAATTATGATTTCCTGGAAAAATTTTAGTTTGTCATACTACAAATGATAGTAACGTCTTCAAACATAAAGGTATTAGATAATAAAATAACGATAACACAGAGTGTAATTTTATTAAGATATCTATAACAGTAATGTCCATAGAAGCTACTTTACTGTAATCTTATATCATATTAAGCGGCGTATGCATAGACCATAACCAAAATACTGTACGCTATTTTGTGAGAGATTTTGAAAGAGAATTTTTTTTATTACTGAAAAATCATGGCTCCCGTGTCAATTGTAAACAGAAAAGACCAAGTCAGTAATGCCCAAGGGTGTAAAGGCCAGAAATTTCGTTATTAGTTCTCGGGATACGACAACAAACTTACCTATCTTTACTATATTTTACAGTACACACACACACACACACACACACACACACACACACACACACACACACACACAATTACTGCTACAACCATCAGCTTAAGCTACTACTGCTACGGTAATTTTATAGACTCTCTCCTCCTACTCTCTCACTCTTTGCTACACCTACGTTTGACAAAGGTGAGAGAAAGGCCGAGGAGAGTAAAAAGATAGAGGGGAAGGAAAAGCTCCCGTAGAGAGTAAGTGTGTAACGAACGGAGGGACTAAGTGACTAATTAAGGAAGGAGGAAGCAGAATTATTATATAGATTACTGAAATCTGAGATTATTTTTGTAACAACCTAATATTATTCCACATTTATGAAGTGTGAGCTCGAAAATATAGAAAAAATAGCTGGTCATGATTATATTAGGTTGTCCCAAAAGTTCGTAAACACTTGCAAAAAATTGAAATTTTACCGGCCGAGTAATCTAATGTTACCAGAAAACACTTGCAAAAAATTTAAATTTTACTCGCAAAAACAACAAAAATTATTGCTCAAAATAAAGACATCATTTTCCAAGACGTTCTGCCATCGATGTGCAAGCTTTCGGATCTGGTCAAAGTACCATTCAGCCGGCTTCGAATCAAAGAATTCTTGACATGCTTCCTCGACTTCATCAAACGAGTCGAATCGGCGGCTCTTCAGAAAGTGTTGCATTGAGCGGAAAAATCCGTAATCTGATGTAGCACAGTCAGGACGGTATGCTGGATGTAGCAGAACTTCAACGCCGTCCAGCTTCAAACTTGTCTTTGGTCTTCCTGGCGGTGTGTGACTTGGCATTGTCCTGCTGCATCAAAGCGCGCTTTCGGTTGGTTAGAGCCAGGTACTTTTGCTTCAACTTTTCGTAGACCCGCTCAAGTTGCTGACAGTAAATTTCGGCACTTATGACACGACCATTCGGAACCAACTCAAAATGCACTATTCCTTCAAAGTTCCACCAAACGCACAACATGACTTTCTTACCGAATTGATCTTGTTTTAAAACCGACGGTGTCTCTTGCCCTTTATGAACCCATCACTTGTCTCGATTGTGCTGGACCAGATAGACCCATTTCGCAAGTGTTTACGAACTTTTGGGACAACCTAATACATAAAGCAGAACGGTGAACGTAGATTTAGATTTAAATTGAAAATTTCTCGTGTCAAATTTAGTAAGACAAGTGGTTCTAAAACGTTGTCTATGTGAAAGCCTAGGGCTTGTGCAACATTACTGGCGGGCATATAAAAATAGCAATTTAAGGTCTACGGTAATATTTTATTGGGCCATAGAGTAATTTCACTTGGGGACGTTTGTTACAACTGAGAATTCGATTTCGACAATAATCTACGCCATATTAAAATCCTCAAAATAAAAATACAAAACTAAAACTAGCAAACAATGAGATCAAGTGGTGTAAGTTAGCATCTGTTTAATTATACCGGACGTCTTGATTGTAAAAAGTTAAATAAAATCTGTTAAACATATATATATATATATATATAAAGAATTATGTATATAGTCATCCGCAGACAGATCTGTTTCGCTATATCACAGCTCATCAGTACGGTTAGACATCTGAAGTTTAATACAGATTGAAACCCGACCGAATTGGCATCAACCGACGATTCTCCCTCTGAGCTATAGGCGCTCGGTAGAAGGAGGCGGACTTTTAGCGTATGATGTATTATACACCATTAGCCAGACTACTCTAATTCATTATTGTGTATACAACACAAAAATATCAACCATCTTCCATCGAGCGCGCATAGCTTTAAGATACGAGGGTCATTCAAGGTGAATTTTTCGGTATAAGTACTTCTACGAGGGTCATTCAATAAATAAGGTGAAGTTTTCGGTACAAGGACTTCTATGAGGATCATTCAATAAAAAGGTGATGTTTTAGGTATAAGGACATCTACGAGGGTCATTCAATAAATAAGGTGAAGTTTTCGGTATAAGGACTTCTACAAGGGTCATTCAATAAATAAGTTGAAGTTTTCGGTATAAGGATTTTTACGAGGGTCATTCAATAAATAAAGTGAATTTTTCGGTATAAGGACTTCTACGAGGGTCATTCAATCAATAATATTAATTTTTCGGTATAAGGACTTCTACAAGGGTCATTCAATAAATAAGGTGAAGTTTTCGGTATAAGGACTTCTGATACAGTTAGACCATACAGTTAGACCGTATTGTTGACCATAAAACATAAACATGTAGGTAATATCAGACAGATTTTGGTCAACAATACGGGGATCCTTACTCATACACACAGTAAGAGGTACCTGCAGATATTAGAGGCCATGTACATCAAATTGAAACAACCAACACTCAATAAAATCAACTTTAAAACAGGAAATAACATATTACATTGCATTTGACTAGATGGTTTTGTTGGCATTTCGCGCTATCCCGCGGTGTGACGTCATAAAACCGCATCGCAAACTTAAGAACTGCGTTTATTATTTTTGGTAACTATTGCCGTTGCCAAGCGGAGTTTTATGTCAACACAAAATAAAATCGTCGGTGATGGTGGATTTTATAATATTTCAGTTTAAACAACCTCTCTGAAGATGGCTTATGCGAGCCGAAAGCTTAGAAGAAAACCAATAAATAATTATCCAAATGTTGGAGAATTTTTGTCTTTATTTTCAACTGAAATTAAAGCAAAAATACGACGTTTAGAACGGCTCATGATTAAACATAATAGACATTCATTGTCTCTTATATTTAATAGAATATGCTTAGAAAATTACTTGCTGCCTCGATATACTAAATATATATATATATATATATATATATATATATATATATATATATATATATATATCCAAAGTGCGAGAGCGAAAAGATAATTATCTTATTGTATAAATTTATTTAACTTATAAATAATATTACGTTTTAAAATTAGTAAAATAAAATATTATAATATTAAAATGAATTAATTAATATAAAAATTAAAGAAAAATATATACTATTAATAATAAAATTAATTTGATATTTAAATTATGTAAGAATTTTATATATTAAAGAATGAATAACAGGAGTAACCTGACATCCTCTACGGGGATCTCCCTGAATAAATTTGCATTTATTGAATTTATTAATTTATTAATTTATTAATTACTCGCATATTTTAAAATTGTTTTTTATGAGTTATTCTACTAGTATTCATAAGTGTTCGATAGAATTTAGTTGTTATATACATGTTTATTTTTATTAAATTAGATTTACTTTGAAACAAAGAATGTACATATACTATTTTTATCTTTATAAATTAGTTAAACATTTTTTTTTTATTGAATGGTTATGGAAGTCCAGCAAAAAAAAAAAAAAGTTCATGACTAAAAAAAATTGTAAACCACTGAGCTAGACGTACACAAAGTAAATAAGTAAATAAATACGTGTGTGTATCTCTTGGTATGTGCATGAGTGTGTATGCGTGTCTATACAAGTGGGAGATGAGAAGTCGTTGATCTAAATCGCTTATTAAAACAAAACTTGCATAAATAAATCACATGATGCTAAGTTTAGAAAGTGGATAGGGTCAAGATGTTTTCACCCCCTAATTCCATATATATATATATATATATATATATATATATGACACTTTCTAATACATGTACATATAATACATTCTATTTTACATATATATATATATATATATATACACACACACACACACACATATATATATATATAACACTTTCTAGTACATGTACATATAATACTTTCTATTTTACATATATATATATATATATATATATACACACACACACACACACACACATATATATATATATATATATAGATATATAACACTTTCCAATACATGTACATATAATACTTTCTATTTTACATATATATATATATATATATACACACACACACACATATATATATATATAACACTTTCTAATACATGTACATATAATACTTTCTATTTTACATATATATACACACACACACACACACACACACACACACACACACACATATATATATATATATATATATATATATATATATTGTTGAACAACATACCAATTATCAATAAATTGGCCATCTATATCTCCTCAATGTCAGACACCAAAAAAAGCACAAGAAGCTAAATTGAAGAATTTCTCCTCTTGATATTTCTGGTATCATATGTCTACTCTGCTAACAAGACATGGTAGTCCAGAGAAGGTCGACAATAGACTCGATCCTCACTTGATATCGATTCTTCAGCCATCTTCTCACCGCCGTGGCGTGTTGTACGGCGACACTCCCTGTTCTACAAATATTTTCATACCAATGTTTCGTGTACTGATGAGCTTTTTTTTTCCTGTTGCCCCAGACTACACTCCAGGCCATAATTATTAGGCCACCCCAGTGTTTTAAAAGATAATATATTTCAATGCCAAATACAGGTGAGGGACTCTAAATTCAAGCAGGTACAAAAATTTAAATACCTGGGAAGTGTTCTAACAGAAGACGGAAAGTGCGACACTAAGATCTGAAAGCGAATTGGCATGGCGAGTGAAGCATTCCAGAAGTTGAGTAAAGTATTAAGAAACGCGAAAATTTCGCTAGAAACAAAGAGGAGAGTACTGGATTGCTATGTGATGTCAGTTCTTCAATATGGCGGTGAATGCTGGACAATATCATCAAAGATGAAGGAAAGACTTGAAGCAACTGAAATGTGGTTCTACAGAAGAATACTGGATATAAAATGGGGGATCAATTCCATATTACAATCAATACATAAACTGAACCCTCACTTTGTGGTCACAGCAGTTTCTATACATTTATATTCCTGAGATCCAAAAGCACAAGGAGGCATTCCAGAAGTTGAGTAAAGTATTAAGAAACAGGACAATTTGACTAGAAACAAAGAAGAGAGTACTGGATTGCTATGTGATGCCGGTTCTTCAATATGGCGGTGAATGTTGGACAATATCTTCGGAGATGAAAGAAAAACTTGAAGCAGATGAAATGTGGTTCTACAGAAGGATGCTGCGGATATCATGAACCAGGCATGTGAGCAATGACGAGGTTTTGGAAAGGATGGAAACTTCTTTTTTTTTTTTAATCATCTCACCCCAAGCAAGGTATTCCACTGCCACTATTGCGCATGGGGCTACATAGGGGAAGGTAAAGAGAAGGAGTGGTTAGACATAGGGAATGTGACAGATGAGTAAGGATAGCGAGGATGAGGGTTGGGCAGATGGGATGAGTGTTTGATAGAATGGGAGCAGGTTAGTGTGTTAGGAGGTGTCTATTGACTTTACATTTAAACTCCTGGAGATTGTAGCCATCGGGGAAACAATCGTGTGGAAGAGAATTCCACAGTCGGGAAGTGCGAGGAAAGAAACTGTTGGAGTAGAAGTTACGGCTGCATTTCTAAAAAGAAATTAATACTGAGCGTCAGGAAGAGACAACTAAAGTTCCTGGGACATGCAATGAGGAAGGATGGCTTGGAGAACCTGACACTCATAGGCTATATAGAAGGAAAAAGAGACAGTAGAAATCAGCGGAAAACATATTTGAAGGACCTGATCAGGTGGATGACGTAACGAGAGTTGTATGTTGCAACAGGAGAACGTGTGTTAAGAGCCACCAGGGATAGGGAGACGTGGAAGTTCATGATCACCTACGTCCTGAAAGGACATGGCTCATAAAAGAAGAAGAAGATTTGTAAATGAAAATAGAATGGTTCTTTTATTAATACTGTACAATAACATGTGCATTAAATGAATTTATAAATATTTAATAATTACCTATATTGCAGTTTCATCAATGAAAGCATGAAGAATATTTAGAGTGATTCCGACGAATTCATCTTTGTTTCCTTGACTTGTAAAATTTTTCAAATTAATCATAACAAAAGAACCATTCTATTTTCATTTGGTAATAAATACTAAAAAAGTATGAAATACATAATTTCTTTAAAAAAACTGGGGTGACCTAAGAATTATGGCCGGCAGTGTACATGAATTTAAGCGTGCTGCTAGATTAGATCGGTGATGTGCGTTGTGGCGCAGTGGTTATCGGCTCGAAACGAGAAATCGGAGAACCGAGTTCAAATTCCAGTTGAAATCGTTGCATACAAATAAGTGCAAATAACTTTGAAATAGGTATGAATTTGTCGCTTCTTCCTCCAGCTATGGGTTAAATAGCAAAACAGATTGTGTTCTATAGCAAGAAGGTAATGACAACCTACTGCTCAGTCAGCCATCTCTTCGAGACATGATTGCCTGAGCGTGTATCACATATGACTGAATATAATAGTTAGAAATATAAGCTTCTACAAGACATACATTGGGGGATCAGTTTTCTATTGTTATAAAGTAATAAACTGATCCCCCACTTATTACTACTTGTATCTTAACTTATTTATAAATAGAACTTTGTCCGTGTGTGTGCATGTATGTGTGTGTGTGTGTGTGTGTGTGTGTGTGTGTGGCGGTCTATCTGTGTGTGTGTGTGTGTTACCTATAGACTCCGAAACGGTTGAACTATAAGCGTCTGCGAGTGTTCTTAGCTAGGTTTTGTGTCGAGGTATCCCCGATAAATATCGATAATCGAAAACATCGGGTTATAGAAGGAGTGGTCCGATTTTAATCAAATTTGATACACTCATAGACAAAGACATAAGAAACGATATTCAGAAGTTTCAAGGTTTCAGTTCTTACAATAGTGCAGAAAATCGATAATATATATATATAAAAGGCAAGATGTGTGTGTGTGTGTGTGTGTCTGTGTGTGCGTGTGTGTGTGTGTGTGTGTTTATCTGCCTGTATGTCTGTATTTCTTTCAGCCCTTTTATTTTAGTTTTTGCTTCGGGTTTGAGTCTAAGTAGTTATAATTGTAGTTCTTAGTCTCAGTCATGATACCATTTACTCAGAGGACTTATTTAGCCATCAAAATTCAGTTTACGACGAAAAAAACTTATTTGATATCGATACAAGGAAATCAAAATTTGACTTACATCCATTCATTTTTCTTTCAGTCTACGGTTTCGCTTTAACTGGAAACAACTATTGCTTTTTAGTCTTTCGTGCCAACGTCGAAAGAGTCTGATCTCCAGGACCATGGATTAGTTTTAAAGCTTTCATGACACCGGAGCAACGCCGGGCTATACTGCTAGTAACATTATAATATAATTCGTTTCTTCTTCCAGCTACGGATTAAATTCTTGGACAGATTGGGATCTATGGTATAACAGATGACGAAAATGGCCGATAGAAAAATAGAAAGTGTTTTAACATTTTTGAGAATCTTGCAACTTGGAATGAGAAATTGGTGATCCTAGTTCGAATTCCAATTGAATTCGTTTCATTCACTAACGCGCAAGTACTCTTAGGAAAGTTATGAATCCATCTCTTCTCCCTCCAGCTATGGGTTGAATAGAGAGACTGATAGTGTTGTATGGCCTAGCTTGGCAACAGCTCTATCGCTGAAAGTAATGGCAACCTACTGGGAGAAAATCTTCTCCCTGGTTAGTCATGTCTCAAAAGAGACATCAATATGGAATTAACTGATTGGCTTAGTTGTGTAGGTTTCTTTCTTGTTTCTCTTCATTTTCTTTGAATCACTTTTTGAATCCCTTTTCCTGGCACTCTTTGCTTTTTTTTCTCCTAACCTTCTAATTATTCTACACTCTTCAATTCTCTTCGTGTCACTTTTGTACAATACATGATACTCGCTTGGGCGATCATGTCTCGGAAGTGACATGACTGACTCGGTAGAAGGTTTTCCCACAGTATGTTGCCATTACACTCTGCGGTAGACTGGTTGCCAATCAAGGCTATAAAACCCAATCTGTCCTGTTATTCAATCCTTTCCTGTCTTTAACTCTCTTACGTAGCCCCCTGCACATTCATCAACTTCTTTTTTCGCGCTTCCCGCCTCTGGAACTCCCTTCCATTATTTGTTTCCCGACGGCTATAACCTTCAAGAATTTAAATACAATGTCAATTCCCATCTCTTATCCACTTAATTCCAGTCCTTTCTACATTACCCGTGTATCTTGTTCTTTTCTTTTCTCTCTACCTTCGCAACTGTCTTCACTCCTATGTTCACATCCTTCTCTTGCCGTTTTTCTGTCACACCCCGGTAGCTGGTTCGTCTTTTTTTCACTCTCCTCCTGTCTAAAACATTAACTCTCTTATGTAGCCCCCTGCACATTCATCAGCATATTTTCTCGCTCTTCCCGCATGTGGAACTCCCTTCCATATATTTGCTCTCCTGACGGCTATATCCTTCAAGAATTTAAATACAAAGTCAATCCACTTAATTATCCATTTGACTCAAGTCCTTTCTACATCACACCATGTATCTTGTTCTTTTCTCTCTACCTTCGTAACTGTTTTCACTCCTGTGTTCACGTCCTTCTCTTGTTCTTTCTCTTTCACCCCATGAAGCAGGTTCGTCTTTGTCTTCACTCCTTTCCTGTTTCAAACTTTAACTATCTTATGTAGCCCTCTCCACGTCCATCAGCTTCTTTTCTCGCGCTTCCCGCTTGTGGAACTCCCTTCCATATACTTGCTCTCCTGACGGCTACAACCTCCAGGAATTTAAATGCAATGTCAATTCCTATCTCTTATCCTCTTGTTCTTTCCTTTTACCTTAGCTTTGCAACTGTCTTCACTCCTGTGTTCACATCCTTCTCTTGCTCTTTCTCTTTCACCCCCTGTAGCTGGTTCGTCTTACTTTTCATTCGCCTCCTGACTAAAACCTTAACTCTCTTATGTAACTCCAGCCCTTTCTACATCACCCCGTGTATCTTGTTCTTTTCCTTTCTCTCTACCTTCGCAAATGTCTTCACTCCTGTGTTCATATCCTTCTCTTGCTCTTTCTCTTTCACCCCCTGTCGCTGGTTCGTCTTACTCTTCACTCGCCTCCTGCCTAAAACCTTAACTCTCTTATGTAACTCAAGCCCTTTCTACATCTCCCCGTGTATCGTGTACTTTTCCTTTCTCTCTACCTTCGCAACTGTCTTCACTCCTGTGTTCACATCCTTCTCTTGCTCTTTCTCTTTCACCCACTGTAGCTGGTTCGTCTCCTCGTGCCTAAAACTTTAACTCTCTTATGTAACCCCCGCACATCAGTGGCGTCAACGCCTTGCTTAGCGTAAAATGATTAAAAAACTAAACTTTATTTCGTCGTCCGCCGTTGTTCTACTCTTAGATTTCGCTTTTTACTCATGTATTTATCTTCATCGTCCTGTTAATCGATTGTTTTCGTCTGCCCCTGTTTATTTATCTATTTATGATTTTCTTATTTCCTCGTATGTTTCACATATCTGTCTCACTTACTCATCTATGTAAAACTGCAGCATGGACGGCTGCCCTCAAGTCAGATCCCGGTCAAAACGGCACCGGATGTGACGCCTCAATCCGGGCTGGCCGTCTGTCTAATGTGACGCTCGTTCTCGCTGACGGTCGTGATGATCCCAGTTGTGACACTGCCACCCGGTTGTACGGTTGGTTTGATCGCTGTTGCTGGTCGTGACGATCTCGTCTGATGATGTCGCCACAACAGCTGGGTTACAGGACGTCTTTTGCAACAACGGGCCACTGTTTCACGTTGTGTTTAGATCCCAGAGATCACGTCGTGCAATTTTAGTAGTCGCCTTCTTGAGCCAGTCCGGACACTGGTGTAGACTTGTGGTTTGAAAAAAAATAAACACGGCACCAAAAACACTTTTTTTTCTCTCTCAGCGTCAGTTTGTTGTTTGTTTTTAATTTCTTTCTGACAAATTTTACTTTTATGTTTCCGACTATCTCGTCCACCTTTTCACTTTATTTCGTCATTCAGCTTTATTTGTTACTAGCAACATAGCCCGGCGTTACCCGTGCCATTTTTTGGCACATTCTTAATTTGATTATCAATGCAGCGTGTTGCTAATTCCAAGCGCTTGTAGTCGCTGCCTCACTTTAAAACTCAGTTATTTAAAAAATAATTTTATAAATACTTGTTGTTTAAAAAATGTTCAAAAATTCCATTAAAAAATCTATTTTCTTTTCTTTTGCGTAAACGTGATTTGATGTTTTGTGTGACATTGTAAACAACATTGCGTTAGTTTTTGTTTCAAAATTACGGAGGGAAATATTTACATTTTTTGTTGACGAAATGAATTTCATAAATTTTAGAAAAATATTTAAAAATGTAGACATTTAATTTTAGAGGAAAAAGTTACATTAATGCCACACGAATTACAGACAGTTGATTTCCTGTATGAAATATTTAGCTAAATAAAAAGGTTTATTTTTTTTAATTTTATTTTCTAAAGTATGAAATATTAAATCTGAAAAAAAGTCTTAAATAATTAAATTAACCATTGGCACTTTTTTAAATTTATTTTGTTTTTGTTTGAAAAAACAATTTTCTTTAAAATATTTTTTTGTTTGAAAATTACGGGGAAAAATATTCACATGTTTTTGTTGAACAAATGAATTTTTAAAACTTCGGAATAAAAATTAAATGTAAAGGCTCATTTTTTTTCAGTCGCGTTTGACACGTGTGATTTGATTTCTGTGACGTAATCTAGCAACCATCTTATATCTTAGATCTTTTACGGAGCAAATGCAAACCATCAGCTCCATTGGCCAAAAAGTGAGAAACGGTAATTGCTGAACTTAAATTAAAAAAGTATGTGTCGAACTGGCTTACCTGTAGATATTTGTCCCTAGAAAGTTTGAATGGCGGAGCTTAAAAAATGTAGGTGTGCATAGATTACAGTCACACACAGACACACAGATTGCCTTTTATATAGAGAGACAATTCTTTCTTACTCATTTTCTTTATCTTTCTCACTTCATCTCCCTCCTCACTTATATATCCTTCGGCTTCATTTTGCTGTCTCCTTTCGATTTGCTTTTCTGACACATTTTTCATCAATCATTTTGAGAATATCGTTCGCTTCTTCACTTTTTTCTTCTTCTGTCGAAATTTCTTAATATTTTACAATTTCTTTTCTTACACATATATCGTTTACCTTTTTAATTTTATCGTTCCTCATTTCTCTTAAATTGTTTTCCTGGCTTTATTTGTAACTAGCAGTATAGCCAAGCCGTTGCTCGGGTGTAATGAAAGCTTTAAAACTAAACCATGGACCTCGAGCTCAGACTCAGCCCAAAAAATATTTGAAATCATAAAATAATTGCGACAATTAACCAATCGCACCTAGTGTATATATATATATATATATATATATATATATATATATATATATATATATACTGGCAGTATATCCACGCATTGCTTGGGTGTAATGAAAGGTTTAAAACTAATCCATAATCCTGGAGCTCAGAGTCAGTCTACAGAATATTTGAAATAATAAAATACCTACGTCAATTTACCAATCGCACCTATATATATATATATATATATATATATATATATATATATATATATATATATATATACTAGCAGTATAGCCCGGCGTTGCTCGGGTGTAATGAAATATTTAGAACTAATCCATGGTCCTGCAGCTCAGACTCTTTGGACGTTGGCACGAAAGGCTAAAAAGCAATAGTTGTTTCCAGTTAAAGCGAAACCGTAGACTGAAAGAAAAATGAATGGATGTAAGTCAAATTTTGCTTTCCTGGTATCGATATCAAATAAGTTTTTTTTCGTCGTAAACTGAATTTTGAAGGCTAAATAAGTCCTCTGAGTAAATGGTATCATGGCTGAGACTAAGAACTGCAATAATTCCTACTTAGAGCCAAACTCGAAGCAAAAACTAAAATAAAAGGGCTGAAAGAAATACAGACATACAGGCAGATATACAGACACACACAAAACCACACACACACACACACACACACACACACACACAAACAAACATCTTGCCTTTTATATATATATATATATATATATATATAATCGATTTCCTGCACTATTGTAAGAACTGCAACCTTGAAATTTCTGAATATCTTTCTTATGTCTTTTTCTATGAGTGTATCAAATTTGATTAAAATCGGACCACTCCTTCTATAACCTGATTTTTTCGATTATCGATTTTCGATATTCATCGGGGGTACCTCGACACAAAACCTAACTAAGAACACTCGCAGACGCTTATAGTACAACTGTGTAAATTTTCAAGAAGATCGGTTCAGCCGTTTCGGAGTCTATAGGTAACGGACACACACACAGACACACACACACACAGACAAAGTTCCATTTATAAATAAGTTTAGATAGATATAATATCGATTTTCTGCACTATTGTGAGAACTGCAACCTTGAAACTTCTGAATATCGTTTCTTATGTCTTTGTCGATGAGTGTATCAAATTTGATTAAAATCGGACCACTCCTTCTATAACCCGATTTTTTCGATTATCGATTTTCGATATTTATCGGGGGTACCTCGAGACAAAACCTAGCTAAAAACACTCGCAGACGCTTATAGTACAACTGTGTAAATATTCAAGAAAATCGGCTTAGCCGTTTGGGAGTCTATAGGTAACGGACACACACACACACACACACACACACACACACACACACACACACACACAGAGTTCTATTTAGAAATAAGTTTAGATTTTTTTTTCGTTTCTTACACATATTTCTTTTATTTTTCCGACCTCCTCTTTTCATAATTTCTTCTTTGGCCTCAGTCTGTTATTCTTTTTCACCTTTTTCTTTTATCTTTCTGATTTCGTTTTCATCTTATCTTTTCTTTTCTTTCTATATTTTCCTCTTTTTCCTTCCTTGTTTCCTGTTTGTATCTTCTTTTTTTTTGTCTCCAGCTTTCTCGTTTTTATATGGCGTCTCTTTTAATTCTTTTTATTCTTCTTTATTCTACATTGGCCTTGATTCTTCCCCCCCCATAGTTTCTTTATTTCTCTCTCTTTTTCTTTTCTCTATCTTTTTCTTTTTCCCTACTTTTTCTTTTTCCCTACTTTTTCTTTTCTTTTCTTTTTTCTCTATCTTTTTCTTTTCTCTATCTCTTTTTTTGTTCCCTACCTTTTTCTTTTCTCTATCTTTTTCTTTTTCTCTACATTCTCTTTTCTCTTTCTTTTTCTTTTCTCTATCTTTTTTTTTCGCTATCTTTTTCTTTTTCCTACTTTTTCTTTTCTCTATCTTTTTCTTTTTCCCTACTCTTTCTTTTCTGTCTTTTTCTTTTCTCTATCTTTTTCTTTTTCCCTACTTTTTCTTTTCTCTATCTTTTTCTTTTCTCTATCTTTTTCTTTTTCCCTACTTTTTCTTTTCTCTATCTTTTTCTTTTCTCTATCTTTTTCTTTTTCCCTACTCTTTCTTTTCTGTCTTTTTCTTTTTCTCTATCTTTTTCTTTTTCTCTACATTCTCTTTTCTCTATCTTTTTTCCTCTGTCTTTTTCTTTTCTCTGTCTTTTTCTTTTCTCTATCTTTTTCTTTTTCCCTACTTTTTCTTTTCTTTATCTTTTTTCTCTGTCTTTTTCTTTTCTCTATCTATGTCTTTTTCCCTACTTTTTCTTTTCTCTATCTTTTTTTCTCTGTCTTTTTCTTTTCTCTATCTTTGTCTTTTTCTCTACTTTTTCTTTTCTCTATCTTTTTTCTCTGTCTTTTTCTTTTCTCTATCTTTTTCTTTTCTCTATCTTTTTCTTTTTCCCTACTTTTTCTTTTCTCTATCTTTTTTTCTCTGTCTTTTTCTTTTCTCTATCTTTTTCTTTTTCCCTACTTTTTCTTTTCTTTATCTTTTTTCTCTGTCTTTTTCTTTTCTCTATCTTTTTCTTTTCTCTATCTTTTTCTTTTCTCTATCTTTTTCTTTTCTCTATCTTTTTCTTTTATACTCCTGCCCAATTGTTCTTCTTTTCATATATTTTTTCATATTTACTCTCGTCTTTTCTTTTACTTCCTCCTTTTGCCTCCTATTCTCTTTTCGTTTCCTCTCCTTCTTTATTTCTTCTTTTTCTTTTTTTTGTCTTCTTTTTCATTCCTCCTTCTCATTTTTCTTCACTCGTCTTCGCTTTCTCTTTCGTTCTCTTCGCGTTTTTATTTTTTCTGTTTACGCCTTGATTTTTTTCTTCCTCCTTCTCATTCTCCGATGTAACCCGCTTGTCCCTTTTCTTCCTCTTTATCTTTTTATCATTCTCTTTCATTTCTCGTAATGCCATTTTTCATTCCTTCTCCTCACATTCTCTTTCGCTTTCTTTTTCCTTCTCGCCATTCTCTCTTTCTCTCACTACAACCTTATCCTCCGCTATTCCTCCTCTTTCTTTTACATCTTCTCCTGCTCCCATTCCCCTTTCCTATCTTACACTCGTTTCATACAAATCAAAATCGTATGATTGGTTACTTGATGTCATTTGATATCATTTCTTACATCAAACGAATTGACATTGCTTTTGCTCCACCATTTTTTTGTTCTGTTTTTTTTTATTTTTTATCTCTTTTGAATCCTAAGAAAAGCAATCCCTTTAAGTACGATTTCTCACGGGAACATTCAATCACTAACCAATATGGACGATAGATCAAATTCATAGAATAAGCAGGCGAAACCTACCTCTGTTCCTATCTTTAAATTTACATCCGTGGTCATCAATCTTTTCTTTTCTGTCATATTATCTTTTTTTATTCTTACTTTTGCACACGTCTTTTTTCTCATTTGCCGATGTCTTGGAATTCTCTTTGAGTATATTTTCTTGTCGCTTTCATTCATTCATTTGATTTTTCTCTCGTAACAGGTCATTGCAAAGGCTTCATTGTTAAAATGAAACGACCACAACTTGAGAAAGTCGTTAGTTTTGGTGACGATTTCTACGAGGGTCATTCAATAAATAAGGTGAAGTTTTCGGTACAAGGACTTCTATGAGGATCATTCAATAAAAAAGGTGATGTTTTAGGTATAAGGACATCTACGAGGGTCATTCAATAAATAAGGTGATGTTTTCGGTATAAGGACTTCTACGAGGGTCATTCAATAAATAAGTTGAAGTTTTCGGTATAATGATTTTTACGAGGGTCATTCAATAAATAAAGTGAATTTTTCGGTATAAGGACTTCTACGAGGGTCATTCAATAAATAAGGTGAATTTTTCGGTATAAGGACTTCTACGAGGGTCATTCAATAAATAAGTTGAATTTTTCGGTATAAGTACTTCTACGATGGTCATTTTTTGAAAATAATTTTACCCCAAGCAAGGCAGTTTTACTGCCACTATTGTGCAGGGTTTTACAAAGGGGAAATTGATGAGAAATAGGGGTAGGTTATAGGGGATGTCAGGAGGAGGGTAATAGACGGATAAGAATACCGGTGTAATGGGGGTGGAGTGGATGGAGAAAAGGATGCGACTTAGTGAGACAGGAGATGTCTGTTGAACTTACATTTAAATTCCTGAAGATCGTAGCTGTCAAGGAAGTAAGTATATGGAGGAAAGAAGCTTTTAGAATAGAAATTGCGGTTACATTTTCACAATCAAAGAGCGAGACCTAGTTGCTAGTCTAGTAGCTCGTGTAAATTCATACATAGGGGGCACCAGTGAGGTAATTTCATTGGAGCAGAAACCATGAAAGTATTTGTAGAAGAGGCATAGGGAAGCCACATCACGCCGCTGAGAGAGCGACTGCAGCCGAGCAGCCCAGTCGGTATCGATTATATTACAGATTCTCTGTTGGATTCTGTCAAGAACCCCGAGATGAATAGCACCCGATCAGTTGTGGCAACAGTATTCAATACACGGGCGGATGGTAGATTTATATATGTGCAGGATTGTTTCAGACGGGAAAAAACCCCTGCCCCTTCACAGTAAAACAACCATCTTAGCAGCGGATTTAGCTATGAATTCGATGTCGTCATTCCACTTGTGGTCTGCTGAGTAGTGTGTTCCTCGCTGGGGGGCTAGCAATATCCATGCTAATGGGGAGAGATTGTCTGTCATGGTTAGTTTAATCCTATCTATCTATCTATCTATCTATCTATCTATCTATCTATCTATCTATCTATCACAGTCTCTTCATATCTACCTATCTATCTACAATATCACAGTCTTTTTATATCTATCTATCTATCTATCTATCTATCTATCTATCTATGTTTGTCTGTGTATCTATCTTACTTTAATCGTATCATTATCTATCTATCTATCTATCTATCTATCTATCTATCTATCTATCTATCTATCTATCATATCACAGTCTCTTCATATCTGTCTACCTATCTATCTACAATATCACAGTCTTTTTATATCTATCTATCTATCTATCTATCTATCTATCTATCTATCTATCTATCTATCTATGTTTGTCTGTGTATCTATCTTACTTTAATCGTATCATTATCTATCTATCTATCTATCTATCTATCTATCTATCTATCTATCACAGTCTCTTCATATCTGTCTAGCTATCTATCTACAATATCACAGTCTTTTTATATCTATCTATCTATCTATCTATCTATCTATCTATCTATGTTTGTCTGTGTATCTATCTTACTTTAATCGTATCATTATCTATCTATCTATCTATCTATCTATCTATCTATCTATCTATCTATCTATCATATCACAGTCTCTTCATATCTGTCTACCTATCTATCTACAATATCACAGTCTTTTTATATCTATCTATCTATCTATCTATCTATCTATCTATCTATCTATCTATGCTTGTAAGTATACATACTAACGGTAGTTTTATTCTATTATTAGAAAAATTCTTCTTGCACTTCGCCATCTTCAATATGACTTATATTTTTCATTTTTTGTATCTCTCTCCAGTAAATTAGTCCCATCGCTTTCCCTGGCTTTATTGCTAATGGCTCCTTTTTCCTCTTCAAAATCCATTACTCCTTCAGTTTATTTTGCCCCCTTCTGCTATTTTCGTCCGCACCCTGTTCCACATCGTCTATTTTAAAGTAGATTTTCCAGCCTCTTTTCTATATTTAATCAGACTGCATGTGAGGCGCAACAAGGTTTTGGAGAGGATGGAAACGAATAGGAAACTAATACATAATATCAGGAAAAGACAGCTGAAGTTTCTCGGATATGCAATAAGGAAGGGAGGCTTGGAGAATCTAATTCTCACAGGACGGATAGAAGGAAACAGGTGGAAGCAACACGTGCCATACTTGAGGAACTTGAGCATATGGATGGCGGAGCAGAGATGGGGGAGGGGAAACGGGGGGTATTTTAAGAGATATAAAGGATAGGATTATGTGAAAGGGCATGATCGCCTACGTCTTGAAGGGGCACAGCACATACAAGAAAAATAAGAATAAGAAGAATCTTCTCAAAAGCAACCGATCGTTTTCGAACGCACAACGAAGAAGGAAGGACAGGAAAACTTAACAATCATAAAGTGCACCGCGATCAAGAAAGATTGATGACAGAGGCCACCTACCTGAGAAGCTTGAGCAAATGCATGGCGGAACAGAAGGCATGAGATATTGGATTGGTAGAAAAGCTCTAAAGGGTCAAGCAAGATTTTCTGAAGCGTCCTGATCACCCACGTGCTGAAAGGACACGGCTCATACAAAATGAATATTTTTGCTTTTTTTAAATAATCATATCTCCCCACGCAAGGCAGTTTACTGCCACTGGTGCACAGGGGGTTACATAGGAGGAATGTTATTAGAAAGAGTGACAGGTTACAGGGGGTGTCAAGTAGAGGGTAAGAGAAGGATGAGGATATTGACTATCTATCTATCTATCTATCTATCTATCTATCTATCTATCTCAGTCTGTTCATATCTATCTATCTATCTATCTATCTATCTCAGTCTGTTCATATCTATCTATCTATCTATCTATCTATCTATCTATCTATCTATCTATCTATCTATCTCAGTCTGTTCTATTCTATCTATCTATCTATCTATCTATCTATCTATCTATCTCAGTCTGTTCATATCTATCTATCTATCTATCTATCTATCTATCTATCTATCTATCTATCTGAGTGTTTACCTTCTATCTATCTATCTATCTATCTATCTATCTATCTATCTATCTATCTATCTATCTCGGTGTTAGATAGATATGATACTATTAAAGTAAGATAGATACACAGACAAACATAGATAGATAGATAGATAGATAGATAGATAGATAGATAGATAGATAGATAGATAGGGCGATTATGTCTCGTAAGAGACATGACTGACTAGGAAGAAGATTATCCCGCTGTAGCTTGCCTTTGCTTTCTGCGGTAGGGAAGAGACGGATTAATATCTTTCCCAAGGGTATTTGTGCGTAAGTGAATACAAGGAATTCAACTAGAATTCGAACTCGGCTCTCTGATTTGTCATTCTGTGCCGATAACGCCACAACGCACATCGGGTAGACCAGGTAAACATCCTCGTCAGATGCACTGAAAATATTTGCAAACAAGACATAGAGAAGGCCCGTCATCACGGCGAGAAAGTTACTGAGATGCCAGGACATGACCGATTACATTGCGGACATTTTCATGTGATCCATTTTTAATTTAACGACATTTTCTTTCAGGATATTTCTCCCCCCCCCCACCACTTAGAGGTTTGATTTCAGCTTTTATATAATCTACATTAACTTTCTGCTGTTTTTTTTTAAATTTTTAATCATATTCCCTCTACTCTTGATTGTTTCATCTTTATTTCGTTTTTTCTACTGCCGATATTATAACCATGTTTATTTTTAACATATCGGCCATGCTTTTTTCGACCATCTTATTTAACACTCTTCTTATGCTTCGTATTTTCCCATCGTACCTTCTTTTATAATCTTTCAAATGCTTCGTTTTTATTACACAATTCTTATTCTCCTCTTATCTTTACCTTTCAACTCTCTCACACCCCTCTTTAATTATGCCTAAATTATATATATATATAGTAATGTGAAAAAGTATGAGGATAAGAACTATTTTGTCTTTTATAAGGCATCAAAATAAAGCTTAAAGTCACCCCTGTCATAACACTTTTGCACACTACCGGTAGTGTTTAAAGGTATTAGGGCAGGGGTGATTTTCCTAAAAACCTCACAGAAATTCAAATACAGGGTGAAAAGCCAAACCTTTGTAAGAATTATTTAACTAAAAAGGAAGAGGAAGGAAGGCTTCGGAATTTGAATTAGCCCCCACAAAGCCCCGATTTCAATCCTACTGAACATCTATGGGATATTTTGTATTAAAAAAAAATGATAAATCTAATGTTACTTCGCAAGAGACACTTTGGGAACCAATACAAGCTGCTTGGCAGGAGATACCATTATATACATTGAAGAAGCTTGTGATGTCGATGCCTGACAGAATAAAGGCTGTGATCAAAGCAAAAGGCTATTATACTAAATAGTAAATTTATTTTGTAACAAGTATTTTTTTCTTGTTAAAGCATTTGTTGAGTAAAGTAAATAAGATTACTTTAATTAAATTGTTTATTTTTTGTCAATATGACTCATAAATGATAAAATAGTTCTTGTCCTAATACTTTTGCACAGTACTATATATATATATATATATATATATATATATATATACATATATATTAGGTGCGATTGGTAAATTGTCGCAATTATTTTATTTCAAAGCGAAAGTCTATTATACTAAATATTAAATTTATTTTGTAACAGGTATTTTTTTCTTGTTAAAGCATTTGTTGAGTAATTCAAATAAAATTACTTTAATTAAATTGTTTTTTTCTGTCCATATAAAAAATATAAAAATGTTTTTCTTTCAATATAAAAAATATAAAATTTCTCCTCATAAAAGATAAAATAGTTCTTGTCCTAATACTTTTGCCCAGTACTGTATATCATCTTCGTCTCTCTCAGTACTCTTTGTTTTATGCAGTGACTTATTTTCTACCTCTTCCGCCATCTTCGTTTCCGCCATTTGCATTCTATTCTGATATCCTTTAAATTTTTCTTCTGTTATCGCCCAGTTATAATTCGGGTGACTTTCGTTTGTTCTTTCATTTGGTCGTATTCTCTTCTGGTTTTCTTTATGTTTTCATCTCGCTTTCATCTTTTCTTTTTAACATTCTATTTACTTCCCCATTTCCGTTACGTTTGTCTTCTTTTCTCTTCAGATAGAAAACTTTTCTCTTTTTTCCACCATTTTTTTCTTTTGATCTCTTACTTATTTAGTAATTTAAAAAAAATTATTTTACTTTCCATTCTTTTCTTTCGCAGCCATCATTTTTTAAATCTTTCTTGTTCTTTATTCTTAGATTTCCTTGATATTCTTCTAAGTAAATAGACTTAAAAATTTGACATAAATTAATTCAGTAAAACACACTTATTTTTAATTATTTTAATAAATTACATCGAAAAATTCAAAACCAATTCAGCGTTTTAATCATTTTTAAAAAAGTAAATAGTAGTCATTTCATTTTCTGCAATTTTTGCTCTATCAGCTTCTTTTCTCGCACTTTCCGCCTGTGGAATTCCCTTCCATTTACTTGCTTCCCCGACAGCTACAATCTCCATGAATTTAAATGTAAGGTCAATAGACATCTCCTATCTCACTAACTCGCAACCATTCTCTCAACCTCTTCTTTCCATCTACTCCACCCCCATCCTTGGTATTCTCATCCGTCTATTACCCTCCTCCTGACATTCCCTATGACTAACCCCTATTTCTCATCACTTTCCCCTATGTGACCCCCTGCGCAATAGTGGCAGTAGAATGCCTTGCTTGGGGTCAAATGATTAAAAAAAAGTCGATGTTGTAAAACATTTTTACAAAAATAATTTAATAATTTACGAGTTACTTTATAAGAAGCAATTTTAAAACGATTGTTTCCTATTTTTAAAATACCTTTTTAAAGAAATAAATCAAGTAATTAAAATTTTAATCTTTAATAAAGTTCTTTTAAATGTTATAAAAAAGTTATGTTTATCTAGTGCTGAGTTTTTTCCGGTATTGAGTCGTCCCGGCGCTCTGTCACCGTTGTTTAATTGTCCCGACCAGGTTAAAAACTTTTTTGCCATAAAATATCTGATAAGTAGATTTCGATTCCGTATGTAAAGAATATAATAAATACTGAAAAGTATAAATAAATAGAAAAACGCAATACGAAGCAGAAATAGAGCATATACACTAAAGATCTGTATCAGAGAAGATGGGCGCCGGTTGGAAAGCAATACCATAGCAATGAAGAAAAAGCAAATGACCCTGAAGAGTGAAGACAGCAAAATAATGACCTTCAAAAACGGCATGACTTAGATAAGATTTCTCAGCTACTTCGCAAGCTTCTCCCCATTAAATCTCTCTCTATGTTTATTTAATATATATATATATATGTATATATATAGTGCATCGAGGCAGCAGATAATTTTCTAAATATATACTGTTAAATATAAGAGACAATGAATGTATATTATGTTTAATCATGAGCCGTTCTAAACATCGTATTTTGGCTTTAATTTCAGATGAAAATGAAAACAAAAATTCTCCAAAATTTAGATCATTTTTATTAAGTTGGTTCTAAGCTTTCGGCTCACATTAGCCATCTTCAGAGAGGTTACAAGGACGTTAACAGAAAAACATCCACCATCAGCGACGATTTTATCTTGTGCTGACATAAAACTCCGCTAAGCAACGGCAACAGTTACCAAAAATAGCAAACGCAGTTCGCAAATTTGCAATGCGGTTCTATGACGTCACACCGCGTGATAGCGCGAAATGACAACAGAACCATATATTCAAATGCAATGTAATATGTTATGACCAGATTTAAACGGGATTTTATCAAGTGTGGTTTGATGGATTTAATGTAGATGCCTTCCAATATCTGAAGAAGTTTCTTTTTACTGTGTGTATGAGTGAGGATTATTGTATTGTTGACTAAAATCTGTCTGATATAACCTACTCACTCTTAATAAAAAATTATCCAAATGTTAGAGAATTTTGTCTTTATTTTCAACTGAAATTAAAGCCAAAATACGATGTTTGTAATGACTCGTGATTAAACATAATAGACGTTCATTGTCTATTATATTTAACACACACACACACACACACACACACGCCCGCACGCACGCACGCACGCACGCACGCACGCACGCACGCACACACACACACACACGCACGCACGCACGCACACACAAAAGAAAATTTAGGGTGATTCGGACGAGTTCATCTTGTAAAATCTTGCAAACTAATAATAACAAAAGAACCATTATATTTTCATTTAGAATTATCTATTTGGCAATAAATACTAAAAATAGTAGAAAATACACCAATTCTTTTACAACAAAATCATGTGGGGGGCAAATAATTATGCCCGGTAGAATATATATACGAGCATTATAGCCCGGCGTTGCTCAGGTGTAATGAAAGCCTTAAAACTAATCCATGGTCCTGGAGCTCAGGCTCTTTGGACGTTGGGACGAAAGACTAAAAAGCAATAGTTGTTTCCATTTAAGGCCAAACCGTAGACTGAAAGAAAAATGAATGCATGCAATTCAAATTTTGATTTCCTGGTATCGATATCAAATGAGTTTTTTCGTCGTAAACTGAATTGTGAAGGCTAAATAAGTCCTCTGAGTAAATGATATCATGGCTGAGACTAAGAACTACAATTATACCTACTTAGAGCCAAACCCGAAGCAAAAACTAAAATAAAAGAACTGAAGAAAATACAGATATACAGGCAGATAAACAGACACACACAAACACCTTACCTTATATATATATATGTATATATATATATATATTATCGATTTTCTGCACTATTCTAAGAACTACAACCTTGAAACTTCTGAGTATAGTTTCTTATGTCTTTGTCTATGAGTTTGGTTAAAATCGGACCACTCCTTCTATAACCCAATTTTTTCGATTATCGATTTTCGATATTTATCCGGGGTACCTCGACACAAAACCTAGCTAATAACATTCGCAGACACTTATAGTACAACTGTGTAACTTTTCACGAAAATCGGTTCAGCTGTTTCGGAGTCTATAGGTAACGGAAACACACACATGCACACACAGACAACTTTCCATTTAGAAATAAGTTTATATATATATATATATATATATAAACATGTTACGGAAATTAACGAACCTCAAGGAAACTTGGTTACAAGCAACCGACAATTTGTCATGTAATTCGAACCTGAATCAAAATAATTCATCACAAATTGTCGGTTGCTTATAACTAAGTTTCGTTGAGGTTCGTTAATTTCCGTAACATGTTTACATTTGTTGACATTACGATACATTCAGAGCAGATATGGCTTGTTTACGGTAGATCGAAAATTGTGTTATGTAAGCATGATAAAAACCTCGTCTGATCGAGAGGCTATTTATGGTCGAGTGGTTAAGACAGTACCAGATCAAATGGTAGCTTCCCCTATGTAAATACGGGTCGCAGGTTCGAATCCTGCTGGATAGCACATATTTTTTGCAATAAAATTTATCGTAAAATAATCAGGCCGGTAGATATAAATACAAAATACTGATTAATTAAAAACAGAATATCTACTTAAATACGAGTATCGGTAAAAATAATGTTCAAAATAATTCATATATATATATATATATAACTAGTTATTGGTCAAAGTTAAATTAGACGAACAGTAATCAGCTGTAATTAAAAAGTTTGGAATACATATATGATGAAATTTAAATATTTTTATTCGGATGTCAAACTTTTCGAGTTGATATAAAACGCCTGAAGATACCAAAAAGTTGCAAAATGTTGCGTAATCGACTGTCTTTCGAATATATATATATATATATATATATATATATATATATATATATGTATATATATATATATAAATATAGGAAAAACTACTAAAAAGTTGTAAGTTTAAAAATGTATTATTTTTGACAGTATTTATTTATTTCTATTATTATATATATATATATTTGATATTTCAGACCGATCACGGCCTTTCATCAGAAACAAATGATTTTAAAATTTAAACTAGACAACATTTAAAAGTATTATTAGAGACAGGTTTACGTTTACAAATATTAAAAAACTCTATCGCTTTCTACGTCACGTGATGTAAACATCTCTCAACGAACGCTCTCGCGGCGAACGCTTCTGCCAAGCAGACAACGAGGATGCTACCTATGGTCTACCCTAACCGACGGTGGCCTACTTCTACAATATACATCTAAATATGCACGCAAATGTGATTCACGTAAATTTAAATACATATACATATGTACACATTCATCCTATATATATTAGGGGTCGGCAACCTCTTGGAGAATGAGGGCCAAAAACGCTATATAGAGTCATGGAGGAGGACTAATCAGCTATAGCTCAAGTGTCATGGAAGAGAACCATGTTATTAAATATGTGAAGAAATTTTCTATGAGTTTGAGGAAAGCAAAGATTCAATATAATTGTAATACCTGACGGGAATTTTGTTAAACAAAATATTCCATCTTAAAAATAAATATTTCCTAAATAAGTATTTAAAAAAAATTCCATTAAAATCAGTTGAAAACACTATTTTATATTCATTTAAACGTGTCTGCTCACGAAAGTAATTTCACAGAAAAATTGAAAGTGAGGCCGTACGCTCTTTTTGGCGATCCATACAAATAAAAAATATAAATAAAACAAATCTCCAGGTAAAAAGAAATATTTTTTTAAAATTCCGTCGCAATATATTCAGACTATCAACTGTCACTTTGGTTTCGATTACCTAAATTTTATATGGTGTCCAGAGTAAGGTAGCGGGCCAGACAAGATTCACTCGAAGGCCGGATGTGGCCCGCGGGCCAGAGCCTGCCGACCGCTGTACACACACACACACACACACACACACACATATATATATATATATATATATATATATATATATATCTATATATGATCCTCTTCACCTCTTCAATATATATATATATATATATATATATATATACTTCCTAAAAATACAAGTTTAGATTTTTGGGAAATAACTTCGCCTAAATACAATAATACTCCACACTTGAAAAAAAACCCTATCCCGCTTAAACAAAAATATAAAAATCAAAAATAAAATACAAAAATATTCCGTACTGAAAAAATTAAAAAGAAAAAAATACCCCACCCCTATTACGTCTATTTAAGGAATCCCGAGAAAATATATATATATATCCGAGTGAGTACAGAACGAAGAAAGAATTTTTTTCACCGTCCAAAATATTAATTTAAAACAGTGCTCGGTATATAATATATAGAGCTGTGAATATTTATTATAAATTATATTTTAGAACATGACACATTTTTTTATATATATATCCACTACAAATCGTACATTTGTTTCGACATTGAAACTACCATGTCTCCTCAGGTGGTGTGGACAGGAATCGAAAGCCTCTTTTCTTATATTTGGTGAGTTGTGTGTGGGATGTTGATTCAAGATAATAAAAACTTACATTCTAACTGCTAATGTTAAATCTGTCTATAAAATCTCCAAGTTTTATATTATTATACACGTCCAATAGCCAGAGTGATCTAATTCATTAGTGAATGAGCGATGCGTACATGCCAGGGTAGCTACTGTTTTTCAAAGTCTACCATTCTTCCAGGGTGTGAGAGCGTAAATATATCCGAGTGAATAAGGAACGAAGAAAAATTTTTTTACAAGGTCCAAAACCTTAATTTAAAACACTGCTCGATATACAATATATAGAGCTGTGAATATTTATTGTAATTTATGTTTTAGAACATGTACATTATTTTTTCTATATATGTCCTCTACAATCATATGTTTGTTTCAACGTTGGGTGTCCAACGTATCATCAGGATGAATAAGCAAGAACTGGAATCCTCCGCTGCCTATATTTGGTTCATTGTTGTTGTGGGGTTATTTGGGATTATTGATAATGAAGGGAATGTGTCTTCCGTGTTGACCGTTAGACTTTTGAAGAACTTGGTGTGTAAATGCTAAATTGTTGATTAATGGCATTATCTGTTGGAATGTATGTTTTTATCGGTCGGGTATATTTTTGGTCAGAATTTCGAAGAAAGTGGTGTATGGAGGGGTTTGATTACTTGGTCAGTTCTGTGTGTTTGTGTGGGTTTTTTTTATGTGATTGGGGAACTCATCTTGTTTGTTGACCTTAAGAATTTTTAGGACAGCGTCGTGGTTAGCTAGTGTTTGATTAATTGGTGTCTATTGTTACCAGACAGATTTTGTGTATTCTCTTTCATCTAGTGGCGAGGCTTTTTTCCTCGGGATTCCTTAAATAGACGTAATAGGGGTGGGGTATTTTTTTCTTTTTTAATTTTTTCAGTACGGAATATTTTTGTATTTTATTTTTGATTTTTATATTTTTGTTTCAGCGGGATAGGGTTTTTTTTCAAGTGTGGAGTATTATTGTATTTAGGCGAAGTTATTTCCAAAAAATCTAAACTTGTATTTTTAGGAAGTATATATATATATATATATATATATTGAAGAGGTGAAGAGGATCATCCCTTGTTTCCTGCTTAGGATGTGGTTTCCGGCTTTCTCTCTTCCATTCTTTTCACTCTTTTCTTTTACTTCTTTTTTCAATTGGAGTAGATAGACTAAACTATCGGCCGCTTCACACTCCACCCACGTCTATTGAACAGGTGAAGAGGCTCATCCCTTGTTCCCTGCTTAGGATGTGGTTTCCGGCTTTCTCCTTTCCAATCTTTTCACTCTTACGTAGCCTCCTGCTCTTCAGTAGTGTTACCGCCTTGCTCGGGGTGATATGATATATATATATATATATATATATATATGTACTAGTAAATAAATGTGTTTCGTTGTGTCATTCACACACATAGTAACGTTATCGACATATAAACAGACTTCACCGTCTATAGTTTAATTACGCTTGACACGTGCATTATTTTCGCATACATACACTTACATTTAAAATAAGCATCTATTGCTTTTATTATACGTGGCACGCATATGAACAGGCCTAAGTTTTTTTCATTTTTCAAAATGTTGCTTTATTACACGTGACATGCATCTGACCAATGAAATCAAACCTCAGTCAACATACTGTCTTTGGAATTTTAAAACATGTTTAACGAAAATTTAAATCTTTCGTCTTTAAAAAATCTCTGAAGAAGTTTGTTAAAGTGAAACATGTTAGATTAGATTAAAGACACATTTTTTTATCTTTTCCTTACAAATTCTATTCATATGAAAGTAAATAACAAAATATTATCCGCGCCTGTGTAATGAAATATCATATATCTAAACCTAAGCATAAAGAAAACGAAAATCAATGACTTAAATAAATAATTTAATAATTCATTTCGAACCTACACAAAAATTTAACTCAAACTTTGGTTTATCATTTAAATGAATACTTTTACAATTTGATAAAATATTTTCAAAGCGAATTCGAATTATTGTGTTTTACGTGTTTGCATAATATCTTAAGACAGACCTTAGGTATTGATCTGGTATTTAGACTTAAGTTGAATAGACCATACGATGCGTATTGGATATGATGGAGAGTTTCGAACTGCTCACTCTATTTCAAGTGAAAACATTTGAAAGAGTTTGCTGTAATTATCAACGACAATGTAAAGCCCTAGCGACTGTTCCCGGGCATTGAATTTTCCTTCTTTGAGAGTGATCGATGATGTTTGAAAGTACTCGGATCTTAACATTTAATTATTGTCGGATCTTTAACAAGTTCCGAATTGAAATAAAGCGTGTTAATTCGGCACTTGAAGAATATTTACCAACAGACTGAATAGACATTATCCGCCTGTTCTATTTCATGGACCATATTTTAATACACACTAAGGAAGGCTTGTTCGTTGTGATGTGCCAAAAGATATCTCTCGTCAGAATCTATCCTGTACAATTATAAATCTGCCCTCCGTCCGTGTATCAAATATTGCTGCCATATCTAGGTTGGCACTTCTACTTTGCATCTCGGGATTCTAGATAAAACCCAGAGAAAGTTCAGCAATAAAATTGATCTTAACCTGGCCCCTCATCTCCAGGAAACTGCTCACTGACGTGAAGTGGTTTCTCCTCTATTTTTTCTATAATGGTAACTGCTCAGACTGCCCTGAATATATGAATTTAAGCGAAGTACTAGATTGGCAACTAGGTCCCACCGTTTTACTGTTGAACGATCTATATGCAAACATCATTTCTACTCTAACAGACTTTCTCTCTCCCACTTTTCGCCAGTTGATCTCCCTTCCGAATTATTGCTTCCCTGAAAACTACAATGTTTAAAAGCTTAAATGCAACATCAGTCGCATTTTAAATCTCATTGAAGCTTGTTACATTTTTGACCTTCCTCAATCCTTTACAATTTTCAGTTTTCTCATTCTCTTTCACTTTTGCACCCTGTAAATAATAGCTATACATTGTTCCTTCAAATCTGTGAACGTAATATCAGTATACAGACGTATATATATATATATATATATATATATATATATATATATATATATATTAACTTAGATAAAGCTAGGCTAAGATAGATAGATAGATAGATAGATAGATAGATAGATAGATAGAGAGATAGATAGATGGATAGATAGAGAGATAGAGAGATATATAGATCGATAATCAATAACCTGAAATAGATAGATAGAACTAAGGTTATCTATCTATCTATCTATATATATATATATATATATATATATATAGAGAGAGAGAGAGAGAGAGATGAATAGCCCGAAATAGATAGATAGATAGATAGATAGATAGATAGATAGATATGAATAGTCAAAAAAAAAATACAGATAGATAGATAGATAGATAGATAGATAGATAGATAGATAATCAATAACCTGAAATAGATAGAACTAAGATTGTCTATATATATATATATATATACAGAGAGAGAGAGAGAGAGAGAGAGAGAGAGAGAGAGAGAGTGAGAGAGAGATATGAATAGCCCGAAATAAATAGATAGATAGATAGAATAATTGATATATAGATATGAATAGCCTGAAAAAATACAGATAGATAGATAGATAGATAGATAGATAGATAGATAGATAGATAGATAGATAGATATGAACAGACCGAGATAGATAGATAGATAGATAGATAGATATGAAAGACAGTGGGATAGATAGATAGATAGATAGATAGATAGATAGATAGATAGATAGATAGATAGATAGATGATGGATGCATATGAATAACCTTTGATAGAAAGATAGAAAGATAGATAATCAATAACCTGAAATAGATAGATAGAACTAAGGTTATCTATCTATCTATCTATCTATCTATCTATCTATCTATCTATCTATCTATATATATATATATAGAGAGAGAGAGAGAGAGAGATAGAGATAGAGATGAACAGCCCGAAATAGATAGATAGATAGATAGATAGATAGATAGATAGATAGATAGATAGATAGATAGATATAAATAGACCGAAGAAGAAAAAGAATCAACTTATGTGTCTATGTTGAAGCGATCTTTTTACTAGACTGGCCATTTATTACTATTATAAACTTTTCCTGACAAGGTCTATGTTATTTATAACTGGCTGCGTTTATTTTTTATGTGAAACGGGAAACAGCAGCAGTTAAAGACGGCGACGCTCATACATTTCCATTTGACCAAATTCCCCGCTGGCCAAAATACAAGGAAGAAATTTTTACCAAGACAAACTAGTGAACTTTTTTCTGTATTCCATTCGCATTTTCCATGGCTGGACGAAATATTTTTGAGGCAAAACTAATCTGCAAAACAAATTTAAGTCTCGTAGACATGAATTTATGATTTCTCTATTACACACACAAAAATGCACGCAAGCACACCCACACTCTCTTTGATATATATGTGTGTGTGTGTGTGTGTGTGTGTGTGTGTGTGTGTGAGTATTTAATTTATATGTGAAGACAAGCACGCATATATAAATACTCAAGTGTCATACGTGATACACGCTTGGGCGATCATGTCTCGAAAGAGACATGACTGACTGGGCAGAAGATTATCTCGCAGTAGGTTGCCATTGCTTGTGTGGGATGTTGGCGAGGGTTAGCGACAAGGGAATAAGTCTTGTAAATTGTCCGTTAGAATTTTGAAGATAGTGGGGTGGGTAGGGGATATAATTGATTCATGAAAGTGTGTTTTATGGCTAGCCTTTATTCTTTGGTTTTATTAGAGGGGAAGAATAAGCAGGTGTAACATTCCACACAATACTCCCAAATATAAAAAAAAAAGAGGTCTTCCATTCCTTTCCACACCACCTGATGAGACATTGGAAGTCCAATGTCGAAACAAAATGTACAATTTGTAGTGGATATATATATATATATATATATATATATATATATATATATGAGATTTGTACATGTTCTAAAATATAATTTATAATAAATATTCACTGCTCTATATTATATACCGAGCACTGTTTTAAATTAATGTTTTGGACGTTGTAAATTTTTCTTCGTTCCTTATTCACTCGGATATATATATATATATATATATATATATATATATATATATATATAAGTTGAATATTCTATTTATATACATATATTAATCATCTGCATACAAGCTTATTTCGCTGTATCACAGTTCAGCAGTGTAGCTAGACACATCCACTTGTTTCTGGCCGGGAACGTAACTCGACCGATTTGGTGTCAGTTGACGTCCCTAGTTCCTGGGCGTATTGAATGAGAGAGGGAAATTAAACGTGTTATATAAATGCGATGTATACACACGCCAGCCACTGGAAAAAAAAAAAACCAACTCAATTCATTACCGAAGAGTAAAGCTTACATCGCAGAAGTAGTAGCTATTTTTAAAATTTTCTTTTTTAGAGAGCTCAGTCGTAATGAAAGCATAATATATTATTGGAGTAGATAGATCTATCTATCGCCCGGTTCACACTCCACCCACGCCTATTGAACAGGTGAAGAGGCTCATCCCTTGTTCCCTGTTTAGCATGTGGTTTCCGGTTTTTTCTCTTTTCCAATCTTCTCACTCTTTTTTTTTTTTTCAATTGGAGTAGATAGACTAAACTATCGCCCGGTTCACACTCCACCCACGCCTATTGAACAGGTGAAGAGGCTCATCCCTTGTTTCCTGTTTAGGATGCGGTTTTCGGTTTTTCTCTTTTCCAATCTTTTCACTCTTATGTAGCCTCCTGCACATCAGTGGCGTTATCGCCTCGCTCGGGGTGATATGATAAAAAAAAAAAAAATTAGTCATCCACATACAAGCTTGTTTCACTATATATTTATATATGGATCGGGTTGATCAAAGCCGTACTGCTCGTCGCATAAGAACCTGTGCCTATCCAAGGACTCAACGACCTTCTTTTTGATAATAGCCTGAAAAAGATTACTAAGCAGACTAATAGGTCTATAATCGGTTTCCCGTGTTATTGAAGATTGGGTATACGCTTGTCACTGTCTACATGCCTGGGAAGATATTTCAGTAAATTTTCGTTTTAGGTCCCGAAATCCTCCCCCCTCAATTTAAATTTATTTATTCTGGGTTGATATTCTTAAGAACAGCAACTAGAATTTTATCCTGGCCAGTGACATGTTTTGATCAGTATAGGCCATTTTTTTTAACTTCTTCTATGTGCCTTATATCTTCAGGACGTAGGCGATCATGGCCTTCCACTTTTCCCTATCCCTGGTGGCTCTGAGCACGCCTTCTCCTGTTACCCCACGCAACCCTCATTACGTCATCCACTAGCTCAAGCCCATCAATCTAGAATATAAATGTATAGAAACTAGCATGGCCACAAAATGAGGGATCAATTTATATATTGATTATAATATAGAATTGATCCCTCATTTTATATCCATATTATAATTTCTTATAAACAGTTGGCATGTATATTATTCTTCTATGTGCCATGTCCCTTCAGGACATAGGCGATCATGGCCTTCCGCTTTTCCTTATCCTGGTGGCTCTGAGCACGCCTTCTCCTGTTACCCCACGCAACCCTCATTACGTCATCCACTAGCTCAAGCCCATCAATCTAGAATATAAATGTATAGAAACTAGCATGGCCACAAAATGAGGGATCAATTTATATATTGATTATAATATAGAATTGATCCCTCATTTATATCAGCCAATTTCTTATAAACAGTTGGCATGTATATTATTCTTCTATGTGCCATGTCCCTTCAGGACATAGGCGATCATGGCCTTCCACTTTTCCTTATCCCTGGTGGCTCTGAGCACGCCTTCTCCTGTTACCCCACGCAACCCTCATTACGTCATCCACTAGCTCAAGCCCATCAATCTAGAGGGAATATAAATGTATAGAAACTAGCATGGCCACAAAATGGGGATCAATTTATATATTGATTATAATATAGAATTGATCCCTCATTTTATATCTCCATATTATAATTTCTTATAAACAGTTGGCATGTATATTATTCTTCTGTGTACCATGTCCCTTCAGGACATAGGCGATCATGGCCTTCCACTTTTCCTTATCCCTGGTGGCTCTGAGCACGCCTTCTCCTGTTACCCCACGCAACCCTCATTACGTCATCCACTAGCTCAAGCCCATCAATCTAGAATATAAATGTATAGAAACTAGCATGGCCACAAAATGAGGGATCAATTTATATATTGATTATAATATAGAATTGATCCACATTTTATATCCATATTATAATTTCTTATAAACAGTTGGCATGTATATTATTCTTCTATGTGCCATGTCCCTTCAGGACATAGGCGATCATGGCCTTCCACTTTTCCTTATCCCTGGTGGCTCTGAGCACGCCTTCTCCTGTTACCCCACGCAACCCTCATTACGTCATCCACTAGCTCAAGCCCATCAATCTAGAATATAAATGTATAGAAACTAGCATGGCCACAAAAATGAGGGATCAATTTATATATTGATTATAATATAGAATTGATCCCTCATTTTATATCCATATTATAATTTCTTATAAACAGTTGGCATGTATATTATTCTTCTATGTGCCATGTCCCTTCAGGACATAGGCGATCGCTAGCCTTCCACTTTCCTTATCCCTGGTGGCTCTGAGCACACCTTCTCCTGTTACCCCACGCAACCCTCCCATTACGTCATCCACTAGCTCAAGCCCATCCAATCTAGAATATAAATGTATAGAAACTAGCATGGCCACAAAATGAGGGATCAATTTATATATTGATTATAATATAGAATTGATCACTCATTTTATATCCATATTATAATTTCTTATAAACAGTTGGCATGTATATTATTCTTCTGTGCCATGTCCCTTCAGGACATAGGCGATTGTGGCCTTTACTTTTCCTTATCCCTGGTGGCTCTGAGCACACCTTCTCCTGTTACCCACCCAACCCTCATTACGTCATCCACTAGCTCAAGCCCATCAATCTAGAATATAAATGTATAAAAACTAGCATGGCCACAAAATGAGGGATCAATTTATATATTGATTATAATATAGAATTGATCCTCATTTTATATCCATATTATAATTTCTTATAAACAGTTGGCATGTATATTATTCTTCTATGTGCCATGTCCCTTCAGGACATAGGCGATCATGGCCTTCCACTTTTCCTTATCCCTGGTGGCTCTGAGCACGCCTTCTCCTGTTACCCCACGCAACCCTCATTACGTCATCCACTAGCTCAAGCCCATCAATCTAGAATATAAATGTATAGAAACTAGCATGGCCACAAAATGAGGATCAATTTATATATTGATTATAATATAGAATTGATCCCTCATTTTATATCCATATTATAATTTCTTATAAACAGTTGGCATGTATATTATTCTTCTATGTGCCATGTCCCTTCAGGACATAGGCGATCATGGCCTTCCACTTTTCCTTATCCCTGGTGGCTCTGAGCACGCCTTCTCCTGTTACCCGCAACCCTCATTACGTCATCCACTAGCTCAAGCCCATCAATCTAGAATATAAATGTATAGGAAACTAGCATGGCCACAAAATGAGGGATCAATTTATATATTGATTATAATATAGAATTGATCCCTCATTTTATATCCATATTATAATTTCTTATAAACAGTTGGCATGTCTTATTCTTCTATGTGCCATGTCCTTCAGGACGTAGGCGATCATGGCCTTCCACTTTTCCTTATCCCTGGTGGCTCTGAGCACGCCTTCTCCTGTTACCCCACGCAACCCTCATTACGTCATCCACTAGCTCAAGCCCATCAATCTAGAATATAAATGTATAGAAACTAGCATGGCCACAAAATGAGGGATCAATTTATATATTGATTATAATATAGAATTGAGCCCTCATTTTATATCCATATTATAATTTCTTATAAACAGTTGGCATGTATATTATTCTTCTATGTGCCATGTCCCTTCAGGACGTAGGCGATCATGGCCTTCCACTTTTCCTTATCCCTGGTGGCTCTGAGCACGCCTTCTCCTGTTACCCCACGCAACCCTCATTGCGTCATCCACTAGCTCAAGCCCATCAATCTAGAATATAAATGTATAGAAACTAGCATGGCCACAAAATGAGGGATCAATTTATATATTGATTATAATATAGAATTGAGCCCTCATTTTATGTCCATAATATAATTTCTTATAAACAGTTGGCATGTATATTATTATTCTTCTGTGTGCCATGTCCTTCAGGACGTAGGCGATCATGGCCTTCACTTTCCCTATCCCTGGTGGCTCTGAGAGCACGCCTTCTCTTGTTACCCCACGCAACCCTCATTACGTCATCCACCTGCTCAAGCCCATCAATCTAGAATATAAATGTATAGAAACTAGCATGGCCACAAAATGAGGGATCAATTTATATATTGATTATAATATAGAATTGAGCCCTCATTTTATATCCATATTATAATTTCTTATAAACAGTTGGCATGTATATTATTCTTCTATGTGCCATGTCCTTCAGGACGTAGGCGATTATGGCCTTCCACTTTTCCTTATCCCTGGTGGCTCTGAGCACGCCTTCTCCTGTTACCCCACGCAACCCTCATTACGTCATCCACTAGCTCAAGCCCATCAATCTAGAATATAAATGTATAGAAACTAGCATGGCCACAAAATGAGGGATCAATTTATATATTGATTATAATATAGAATTGAGCCCTCATTTTATATCCATATTATAATTTCTTATAAACAGTTGGCATGTATATTATTCTTCTATGTGCCATGTCCCTTCAGGACGTAGGCGATCATGGCCTTCCACTTTTCCCTATCCCTGGTGGCTCTGAGCACGCCTTCTCTTGTTACCCCACGCAACCCTCATTACGTCATCCACCTGCTCAAGCCCATCAATCTAGAATATAAATGTATAGAAACTAGCATGGCCACAAAATGAGGGATCAATTTATATATTGATTATAATATAGAATTGAGCCCTCATTTTATATCCATATTATAATTTCTTATAAACAGTTGGCATGTATATTATTCTTCTATGTGCCATGTCCCTTCAGGACGTAGGCGATCATGGCCTTCCACTTTTCCCTATCCCTGGTGGCTCTGAGCACGCCTTCTCCTGTTACCCCACGCAACCCTCATTACGTCATCCACTAGCTCAAGCCCATCAATCTAGAATATAAATGTATAGAAACTAGCATGGCCACAAAATGAGGGATCAATTTATATATTGATTATAATATAGAATTGAGCCCTCATTTTATATCCATATTATAATTTCTTACAAACTGTTGGCATATATATTCTTCTTCTATGTGCCTTGTCTTTTCAGGACGTAGGCGATCATGGCCTTCCACTTTTCCCTATCCCTGGTGGCTCTGAGCACGCCTTCTCCTGTCACACCATGAAATACTCGTTCCGTCATCCACCTGATTAGGTCCTTCAAATATGTTATCCGCTGGTTTTCTCCTGTCTCTTTTTGCTTCTATCTGGCCTGTTATGGCTATATTACTGAGATTGTGCTTGGTGGGACGTGAGATCATTGTTGTTTTTCTTATGTGTTCCCTGTGACCATGGTTAAAATTAATAATGCAAATGCCTCCGTTAAGCTCCAGAATTTAAATTTAAAGTTCATATTCCCAGTATCTTCTTTTCTTGGTGTGCATTTGCAACCACTTCAATATTTAACATCACTTCAGTCCGATAAAGTCCGAACGGGTGAAATGTGACTCAAATTTCTTTTAGTTCTCTCCCGAAAATTGTTCTTAGGGTAGAACAATTATGGATCATTTTCCGATATATAGATATATGTGTTGTTTTGTGTATGTGTGTGTTTGTGTGTGTGTTGGTGTGTGGGCGCGTGTGTGTATGGGTGTGTGTATAAAAATTCTCAATTTTAATGGAAGGCAAGAAACAGGACAATAAAAAATAAAAACGAAAGAAAAAAAAATATTTTTTCACCTCCGCTTTTCCTTCACTTAGGAACTTTTTCTTTGCCTTGATAAAGTTCGTCAGTGGACGAAACACACAGACAAAATATTTTTTCAATTCTCTTCTATTTTATAATATATATATATATAAAACTTATGTATAAATAGAACTTTGTCTGTGTGTGTATGAATATGTGTGTGTGTGTCTGTGTGTGTGTCCGTTGCCTATAGACTCCGAAACGGCTGAACCGATTTTCTTGAAAATTGACACAGTTGTACTATAAGCGTCTGAGAGTGTTCTTAGCTAGGTTTTGTGTCGAGGTAGTTCGGAGAAATATCGAAAATCGATAATCGAAAAATCGGGTTAAAAAATCGGGTTATAGAAAGAGTGGGCCGATTTTAATCAAATTTGATACACTCATAGACAAAGACATCAGAAACGATATTCATAAGTTTCAAGGTTGCAATTCTTACAATAGTGCAGAAAATCGATAATATATATATATATATATATATATATATATATATATATAAGGCAAGATGTTTGTGTCTGTGTCTTTTTATCTGCCTGTATGTCTGTATTTTTTTCAGACCTTTTATTTTAGTTTTTGCTTCGTGTTTGGCTCTAAGTAGGTATAATTGTAGTTCTTAGTCTCAGCCATGATACCATTTACTCAGAGGACTTATTTAGCCTTCAAAATTCAGTTTACGACGAAAAAAACATATTTGATATCGATACCAGCAAATCAAAATTTAACTTACATCCATTCATTTTTCTTTCAGTCTACTGTTTCGTTTTAACTGGAAACAACTATTGTTTTTAGTCTTTCGTGCCAACGTCCAAAGAGTCTGAGCTACAGGACCATGGATTAGTTTTAAAGACTTCATTATACCCTAGCAACGCCGGGCTATACTGCTAGTATATATAGTTCAGCATTTACATTTTCACGGAAATAAGGATGTTTTGGAAAGATTTGAAGGGGTAAAGGCCTTCGAGGAACAAATGAAAAATTTACCATTTATTTCTTTCTCTTAGAGAATAAATCTAAGTAGTCCCAAGCTTATGGTCTGTAGTGTACATACGTACGTACAAAATGAACTCTTTCCAACAAATTACTACTACGAACATTTCTACAACTCTTGATACCCTTAACTTTCTCATTGAACATTAACTTCTACCACAATTCCTGTTATCCTTTTCATTAATAAATTTCTATTTTAACATGAAAAATGTACGTTTTTATTCCATGTACTATTACAGTTTTTTTCCGTTCTTCTACACATCCAACCAATTTTCTGGTGAAAACCTTCTGATAATTCTAATGGTAGTACAGTCTAAAAACTTGTAAGCTGTAGGGAGTTCGGTTATGTATGACACAAGGCCGAATCAAAGAAATATTAACCAGCTCTCTATAGAAAAGAAGTTAAACAACGTCAAGCGTGGTCAGTCTCTCGATAGCCGACCATTCAAGAATACTAAGTGTTGTAATCTTGCATGTGCGGGTGCTATAATGGGCTTCTTTTGCAACATGGGTAAAAATAAAAACACAATATCTCCAGCAAAACATTTTAAAAATCAAATCCAATGGCAATAAATGACACTTAAGGAGTTTATATGCTGTTAAAAAACAAACAAACAAAACAAAACATACTATTGATAACACGAAGTTTTTTTTTTCTTTTTTTAAAATATAGCATTTTTTATTTACTTTTGTCAGTGATGGGTTCAGTTTACAATGGAACGCTAAAATGGACTCTTAATTTGTTTCCGTCAAGTCAGTTGAAGTAAATTTTCTTGCTTTTTGGTTTTGCTGTACAAAGCAGACAATTTCCGTGACAAAAGACTAAGTTATGACTTTTCAATGATTTTTCCAATAACGGTTTTCTCTGTCGCGTGAAAATCAAGAGACAGGGGACAAAAAATTAATGTTGATGTGTTTACATTTGTGTTACCAAGAATGTCCACCGAGACGAAGGGTGGGGTCATAAAGGTTAGCGAGAAGAGAGTGTTTATTTGGCTTTACTAAGTCTTTAATAAAGCTCGCAAAAGATTTCATTAAGTTTCATTAAAGACTGCCACAAAATCCAGTCGAGAAAAAGATTTCAATAAACGATAATGTTTATACTTGAAAACATTACTAAAATCCCTATCGTTCTGAAACGAGAATTAAAATTTCAAAATATAGTTAAATTAGCAGTATAGACCAGCGTTGCTCGGGTGTAATGAAAGCTTTAAAACTAATCCATGGACCTGGAGCTCAGACTCTTTCGACGTTGGCACGAAAGACAAAAAAGCAATAGTTGCTTCCAGTTAAAGCAAAACCGTAGACTGATAGAAAAATGAATGAATATAAGTCAAATTTTGATTTCCTGGTATCAATATCAAATAAGTTTTTTTCGTGGTATACTGAATTTTGAAGGCTAAATAAGTTCTTTGAGTAAATGGTATCATGGCTGAGACAAAGAACTACAATTATACCTACTTAGAGCCAAACACGAAGCAAAAACTAAAATAAAAGGGCTGAAAAAATACAGACATACAGGCAGATAAACAGACACACACACACACACACAAACACCTTGCCTATATATATATATATATATATATATATATATATATATATATATATATTATCGATTTTCTGCACTATTGTAAGAACTGCAACCTTGAAACGTCTGAATATCGTCTCTTATGTCTTTGTCTATAAGTGTATCACATTTGATTAAAATCGGACCACCCTATAACCCGATTTTTTCGATTATCGATTTTCGATATTTATCGGGGGTACTTCAACACAAAACCTAGCTAAGAACACTTGCAGACGCTTATAGTACAACTGTGTAAATTTTCAAGAAAATCGGTTCAGCCGTTTCGGAGTCTATAGGCAACGGACACACACACACACACACACACACAGTCACACACACCCACACACACGTAAAGTTCCATTTATAAATAAGTTTAGAATAACACTCGGAAATAGTCAGTTTAGGTGCCATACGTGATACACGCTTGGGCTATCATGTCTCGAAAGAGACATGACTGACTGGGCAGAAGATTATCCCGCAGTAGGTTGCCATTGCTTTCTACGGTAGACTGGTTGCCGACCAAGGCTATAGAACCCAATCTGTCCTGTTATTTAACCCATAACTGGAAGGAAGAGACGGATTAATACCTTTCCCAAGGTTATTTGCGCGTAAGTGAATGCAATGGATTCAACTGGAATTCGAACTCGGCTCCCCGGTTTCTCGTTCCGAGCCGATATCCACTTACACTTTTTATACTGCTTCCCTCATCATTATTGCCATGATCACTTAGATCACTGCTGCCCCCCCCCTAAGTACGAATTTGTACGAGGTACTAGATTAGCAACTAGGTCCCACCCTTTTACGGTGAAACCGATAAAATGTAACCGCAATTTCTACTCCAACAGCTTCTTTTCTCGCACTTCCCGCCCGTGGAATTCCGTTCCACATGCTTGCTTCCCCAACAGCTACAATCTCCAGGAGTTTAAATGTAAGGTCAATAGACACTAACTCGCATCCATTCTCTCAGACACTCTTCCCATCTACCCAACCATCATCCTAGGTATTCCTACCCGTCTATCACCCTCCTTCTGTCATTTCCTATATCTAACCACTCTTACTTGGGGTGAAATGATTATATATATAAAAAAAAAAACGATACTGTTATAATGCGGGTATAAAGTGGGGGATCAATTCTACACTAAAATCAATATATAAACTGATCCCTCACTTTATGACCACATTCATCTTTGTGTTAGTCACTTCCTGACACTCCCTATAATATGTCATTCTTTCTCATTACCTTCCCCTTGCGAAATAATATCAGTGGATTGCCTTGCTTGGGGTGAAATGATTAAAAAAATGTTTCCGACGTTTCAGCCGTTTTACAGAAGTGGCATCGCACAAGGAATGAGAATTATATACCTTTCTTCTTCTTCTTCATTTTTCTTCTATTTCTTCTTCTTCTTCTATTTCTTCTTCTTCTTCTTCTTCTTCTTCTTCTTCTTCTTCTTCTTCTTTTTCTTCTTCTTTTTCTTTTTCTTCTTATTCTTTTTCATCTTCTTCTTCTATGTGCCTGGTCCTTTCAGGACGTAGGCGATCATGGTCTTGCACGTCTCCTTATCTCTGGTGACTCTTAGTACGCTTTCTCCTGTTACACCTCGCAACCCCCTTTCTGTCATCCACCTGATCAGGCCCCTCAAATATGTTATCCGCTGCCTTCTTCTGTCTCTTTTTCCTTGTATCTGGCCTGTCAGAATCAAGTTCTCCAAGCTCTCCTTCCTCATTGTGTCGAGGTACCCCCGATAAATATCGATAATAGATAATCGATAATCGAAAAATCGGGTCATAGAAGGAGTGGTCTGATTTTTAATAAAATTTGATACACTCATAGACAAAGACATAAGAAACGATATTCAGAAGTTTCAATGCTGCAGTTCTTACAATAGTGCAGAAAATTTTATAACAATACCAGGAAATCAAAATTTGACTCATATCCATTCATTTTTCTTTCAGTTTACGGTTTCGCTTTAACTGGAAACAACTATTGCTTTTTAGTCTTTTGTGCCAACGTCCAAAGAGTCTGAGCTTCAGGACCATGGATTAGTTTTAAAGCTTTCATTACACCCGAGCAACGCCGGGCTATACTGCTATTACAATATAACTAAGTATACCATAATTATTACTCAACCTTTCCAGCCCCTTCACTCATAGATAGTAGTTAAAAAATCTATTATTAAAAAAATAAAACAACTAAAATACATCCTCCTTTTAAAAACTATTGTCTACCCATTTTAAAAAATTTAAGGTCACACTATGTAGAAGTTACATTTAAGTGGCTTGCGGCCATATCACGTTGAATACACCGGTTCTCGCTGGATTACCGAAGTTAAGCAACGTTGAGCCTGGTCAGTACTTAGATGGGTGACCGCTTGGGAATACTAGGTGCTGTTGTGGCGCAGTGGATATCGGTTCGGAAGGAGAAATCGGCGAGCCGAGTTCGAATTCCAGTTGAATATCCTTCATTCACTTAAGCACTGGTACCCTTAGGAAAGGTATTAATCCGTCCCTTCCCTCCAGTTATGGGGTAAATAACAGGGTAGGACTTGGGGACCCTGCCCTTAAAATAAATCCCAATGAATCTTGATACTCGAAAAGAAAAAAGTATTACTATACACGAAACTTATAAAAAAACAACAACAATAAATTGTTGAAAGAAAAAGGTATTACCAGCAATAAATAAATAAAATTTAGTTGGCAATAAATGACCCGCTGAGCTTGATATGCCATAAAACAAACCAACCAACATTTAAGTATTTAAAAAGTTAAAGTGCGGAACCTAGTTGCCAATCCAGTAGCACCTTTAAATACATGCAATTGAAGTACTAGGAAAATAATCGCATACCGACATTGTCTGTTTTTTTTATAATCATTTCACTTCAAGAAAGGCAGTACTGCCACTGTTGTGCAGAGGGCTGTTGTGGATCTCTGGAAGAGGAACTGCACAAAATAAAGGAACATGAATATATTCTAGACCAATCTATTTTCCTGGAAAAAAAGGAAACCCCAGAACAGGGGCGTTCCCGTGAGATGAGAGAGAAGAGAAAAAACATCACAGAGGATGTCCAACGTCTTGCTTTTATGCAGGAGTATATGAATATTCTAGACGATTCTATTTTCGTGTGTGTGTACAAAGACGCGTCAAGAAATAAAGATTTTCCTGATGAGACAGATATGGTTGAAACGTTGTTAGCAAGTAAGTGGTGAATCTTTCGTTCCTTAATATATGCACTACGCAATCATCAAGGGCAAATTACAAAAAGGATTATTACATACTAGCAGTATAGCCCGGGGTTGCTCGGGTGAAATGAAAGCCTTAAAACTAATCCATGGTCCTGGAGCTCAGACTTTTTGGACGTTGGCAGAAAAGACTAAAAAGCAATAGTTGTTTCCATTTAAGGCGAAACCGTAGACTGAAAGAAAAATGAATGGATGCAAGTCAAATTTTGATTACCTGGTATCGATATCAAATGTGTTTGTTTCGTCGTAAACTGAATTTTGAAGGCTAAATAAGTCCTCTGAGTAAATGGTATCATGGCTGAGACTAAGAACTACAATTATAACTACTTAGAGCGAAGCCCGAAGCCCGAAGCAAAAACTAAAATAAAAGGGCTGAAAAAACAGACATACAGGCAGATAAACAGACACACACACACACACACACACACACACACACACACACACACACACACACACACCATAGCCATAATATATATATATATAATCGATTTTCTGCACTATTGTAAGAACTGCAACCTTGAAACGTCTGAATATCTTCTCTTATGTGTTTGTCCATAAGTGTATCACATTTGATTAAAATCGGACCACCCTATAACCCGATTTTTTCGATTATCGATTTTCGATATTTATCGGGGGTACCTCGACACAAAACCTGGCTAAGAACACTCGCAGACGCTTATAGTACCACTGTCTAAATTTTTCGGAGTCTATAGGTAAAGGACACACACACACACACACACACACACACACACACACACACACACACAATTTTCCATTTATAAATAAGTTTATATTCTTACACTTTATTATTATTATTATTATTATTATTATTATTGTTAATGTTTTAGTCATTATCAAGGATTAAAAATCCTTTACTTTTAATTTTGCTATGTATGTAGTTTAATGTATGTATACAAAGTCACAAGTATGTTATGCATATTTTTTTTAAAAATCTCTCAGAGTTAACCTGTAGAAAAGACAATATTTATAAATGTAAGAGAAAACGGGAAAACTGTATCAGTTGCCAACACGTTTCATGCAATGTGGACCTTTTCAAGGCAAAAAACGAAATGAATTCATTAAAAATTATTTTCAATTCATTTCGTTATTTGCCTTGAAAAAATACACATTGGATGAAACGTGTTGGCAACTAATACAGTCTTCCCATTTTCTCTTACATTTATAAATAAATAAATGAATATATATATATTTTTCTAAACATATCCTGTTAAATATAAGAATCAATGAATGTCTATTATGTTTAATCATGAGCCGTTCTAAACATCGTATTTTGGCTTTAATTTCAGGTGAGAATAAAGACAAAAATTCTCCAACATTTGGATAATTTTTTATTAAGTTGGTTCTAAGCTTTTGGCTCACATGAGCCATCTTCAGAGAAGTTAGAAGGACGTTAACATAAAAACATCCACCATCAAAGACTATTGTATCTCGTGTTGACATGAAACGTTGCTAAGCAACGATAACATGTGAGCCGAAATTTTAGACCCAACGTAATAAATAATTATCCAAATGTTGGAGAAATTTGTCTTTATTTTCACCTGAAATTAAAGCCAAAATACGATGTTTACGACGTCTCATTATTAAACATAATAGACATTCATTGTCTCTTATATTTAACAGTATGTTTAGAAAATTATCTGCTTCCTCGATACACTATATATATATATATATATATATATATATATATATATATACTCTACAAAAGTAGACATCTGATAATTCGTTGTCAGTTTGAATATTTTTTAATATTCTTTCAATTTCATTTAATATTTAATTTAAACCGTAAATCTTATTTGTAAGTCAATAAAACATTAATATTTCTTAATTTTAACCATTATTCTTGTTTGCAATTCAATAAACAATGCATTTATTCTCGTTTGTAAAATGAGAGCATATTTTTCGATACACACTTTATAATGTATATCCATTTTCTTATTGATTTAAAACAGATATACATGATTGCAAAAACAGTGTTATTAACATGTATATCATTTTCAAAATTAAATAGAATCTGCAAACATTATCTTATTGTTTTGTCAACGCATGTTTTTAAACTGATATCCGTTCTGGTCCAGGCACTTCTGACAACGCAAAGCAATGGAGTCACGAACATCACGAAACATTTCGTTCGATATTTGTGTAAATTTTCGTTCAGTGGCTGCACTCAGTTCAGCAACTGTTTCAGGTTTGTTAACGTAGAATTCGGTTTTTAGGAATAAAGTCTAGTGGTGTGCGTTGTGGCTCAGTGGATATCGGCTTGGAACGAGAAATCGGGGAGCTGAGTTCGAATTCCAGATGAAATCCTTGCATTAACTTACGCGCAAATACCTTTGGGAAAGATATAAATCCGTCTATTCCTAACAGTTATGCGTAAAATAACAGGACAGATTGGGTTCTATAGCCTTGGTCGGCAACCAGTCTACCGCAGAAAGCAATGGCAACCTACTGCGTGATAATCTTCTGCCCAGTCAGTCATGTCTCTTTCGAGACATGATCGCCCAAGCGTGTATCACGTATGACACTTAACTGACTGACTGAATATAATAGTTGGAATAATGATTAAGGCTTCTACTGGTCAGAAAGTGGGGGATCAGTTTATTACTTCTTACCAATAGGAAACCGATCCCCCACTAATTACTACATAATAATATAATACATTTCTTTCCCCTCTAGCTATGAGTCAAATAACAGGACAGATTGGGTTCTATCGCCTTGGTCGGCAACCAGTCTACCGCAGTAAGCAATGGCAAACTACTGCGGGATAATCTTCTGCCCAGTCAGTCATGTCTCTTTCGAGACATGATCGCCCAAGCGTGTATCACGCATGGCACTTAACTGACTGACTGGTCTGACCCTTTCGTCCAAGCCACCTGTCTGGCAAGGTCTCACTCATCAAAAAAGTTCTGAAACTTCTGAATATCGTTTCTTATGTCTTTGTCTATAAGTGTATCAAATTTGGTTAAAATCGGACCACTCCTTCTATAACCCAATGTTATCGATTTTCGATATTTATAGGGGGTACCTCGACACAAAACCTAGTTAAGAACACTCGCAGACGCTTATAGTACAACTGTGTAAATTTTCAAGAAAATCGGTTCAGCCGTTTCGGAGTCTATAGGTAACGAACACATACACACAGACACACACACAGTTCCATTTATAAATACGTTTAGATAATGGCTACTAAGACGTCCGTTCTTTTCCAAAACTAAGAATGTCGATGATAGTGTGAAGGTACTCAAATTTTATTTTAAATAAAACTCTTCATCTTCAATGTCATCACTAATGCTTTGCATGTTAGACTGTAGCAGTGTATGTATATATTTAGTTAATAAATTAAATACTACTAGTAAAACTGAAAAATTACTATTAAAATACTGAAAAATTCAAAAATAGTGACAAAGTAAAATTTGTATTAAAGAAGATTACATAAATTTAAAAGACCATAAACATAAATTTTGAGACAAGTCTAACCACTAGAAGCATCAGCCCGGCCGGGCAAGGAATTGGTAAATCATTAAGATTATACAAGAACGAATTAATAACCAAATTAATCAGAAGCTTGGATTACTACACTAGACCAATACAGTCAGTCAGTTAAGTGCCATACGCGATACACGCTTTGGCGATCATATCTCGAAAGAGATATGACTGACTGGGCATAAGATTATTCCGGAGTAGGTTTCCATTACTTTCTAGGATAGACTGGTAGCCAGCCAAGGCTATAGAATCCAATCTGTTTAATTATTTAACACATAACTGGAGGGAAGAGATGGTTTAATACCTTTCCCAAGGATATTTGCGCGTAAGTGAATGCAACTGAAATGCGAACTCGGCTCCCTGATTTGTCGTTCCGAGTCGATATCCACAGCACCACCAAACTGGTTTTGCCATATAAAGGATAAAATTAACTGTTCTTAAATCCAATTGGACATAGTTGTTACCCATCAATTTCAAGGATCTCTTCAATTTGGCACTGAACATAGGTTCCCAACTTTTTTGCTTCGATTACCCCAAAATACAATTTCACTTTTTTCTATTACCCTCATGAACAAATACCCGTAATATAGGAAAACAAGTAATTATATTTTCACATATCAAAAGCAAATAAAGTTAATGGAAATTATTCAATACAATAGTACCAATCTATAATAATCAGAGTTATAGTAGCCGTAACCTAGTCGTGATTCTTAATGTGAGTGTTGAGCTTGTATTACCTGTGCCAGTTTATTTATTCTTGGCTTTATGTCCGAAAGGGATATTCGGGCGTCGTTTGCCACGTTGAGTTTGCTACGTTTCTTTGTCTTCATTCCAAGGACACAGTGTGAAATTATAAGCTGATTGCCTCTTCCCAAACCAAACATCCATCACCCACAAAATAAGGGCTTATTAGCTCACTGGGGTAATTTACTCCTGGGTTGGGAACCATGGCATTATTCGGACGTAACTAAGGATGAATATAATATTACTAGCAGTATAGCCCGGCGTTGCTGGGGTGTAATGAAAGCTTTAAAACTAATCCCTAGTCCTGGAGCTCAGACTCTTTGGACATTGGCATGAAAGACTAAAAAGCAATAATTGTTTCCACTTAAAGCGAAACCGTAGACTGAAAGAAAAATCAATGGATGTAAGTCAAATTTTGATTTCCTGGTATCGATATCAAATAAGTATTTTTCGTCGTAAACTGAATTTGAAGTCTAAATATGTCTTCTGAGTAAATGGTATCATGGCTGGGACTAAGAAGTACAATTATAACTACTTAGAGCTAAACTCGAAGCAAAAACTGAAATAAAAGGGCTGAAAAAATACAGAAATAGAGGCAGATAAACAGACACACACACAAACATCTTACCTTATATATATATATATATATATATATATTATCGATTTTCTGCACTATTGTAAGAATTGCAACTTTGAAACTTCTGAATATCGTTTTTTATGTCTTTGTCTATGAGTGTATCAAATTTGGTTAAAATCGGACCACTCCTTCTATAACCAGATATTTTCGATTATCGATTTTCGATATTTATCCACACAAAACCTGGTTAAGAACACTCGCAGACACTTAGAGTACAACTGTGTAAATATTCAAGAAAATAGGTTCGGCCGTTTCGGAGTCTATAGGTAACGAACACATACACACAGACACACACACACACAGACACACACACACACACACACACACACACACACACACACACACACACACACAGAGACAAAGTTCCATTTATAAATACGTTTAGATATTGGCTACTAAAACATCCGTTCTTTTCCAAAACCAAGAACAATGGGTAAAAATAATTCTTTAACATTACAATGGTTGCGTTAAACACTGCATGTCTTCTGGTCTCGTTGGTTTATTTACCCAATATTACCCCCCCACTGCATACTGTGACATTAAGACACATGATAAAGGGTTTTATAGGGATGATGGACTTACGATAGTACAAATTTCCACACATTTTAAAACCAATAAAATTAGAAAACTAATCGATAGATTTTTTTAATCGTTTCACCCCATGCAAGGCGGGAACGCCACTGGTGTGCAGGGAGCTACATAAGATTAAATGGCTTGGATAGGAGGAGAGTAAAGAGAAAGACGACCCAGTTATAGAGGGTGTCAGAGAAAGAAGCAAGAGAAGGATGGGAATACAGGTGTGATGACAGTTGCAAAGGTGGAGAGAAAGGAAAGGGTATACAGGGTGGTGAAGAAAGAACTAGAGTCAAGTGGTTAAGAGATGGGTATTGACATTGCATGAAAATTCCTGGAGGTTGTAGCCGTCAGGAAAGCAAGAATAGAGAGTTCCACAGGCGGGAAGTGTGAGAAATGAAGCTGATAGAGTAGAATTGTAGGCTGCATTTGATTGATCTAACTGTGAATGGGTGGGACCAATTTGCCATCCTGGTTGCACGAGTAAACTCCTGTGGCAGGGGCACCAGTCACTTAAATTCGTCGGAGCAGAAGCCATGAAAGTGTTTATAGAACAAACAGAGGGAAGCCGCATCCCGTCAGTAAGAAAGTGGCTGGAGTCGAGCAGCCAAGTCGGTACCTATCACATTAGTGATTCTCCTCTGGAGCTTGTCAAAAACACTGAGATGAACAACGTGTGAGCCTGATCATATATGACATGCATGGACGGATGGTTGATTTGTATATGTGCAAGATGGATTCAGGCGGACAAAAAACATCCTGGCCCTGGTTCTAGCAGTGGATTTAGCTATAGATTCAACGTAATGGTTCCATTACTGCTCTCAGGGAGACTCGCTTGGTCCATACTTATAGGAGGCAGTAGGGATTGCCTGTGATGATTGAATTCAAACGTCTAAAACTAAAAGTAGTAATGAACACTAATTTAAAATTAGTAAACTTTCTCGATGTAATACTGAACTTAGTAAATTACACTCATCAACGATACATAAAACCCAACAAATACCCATCATACATACACTCAAAGTCTAATGAAGAGAGCAATATAATGAAAATAACAATAATACAAATTTATTTAATTGTCGAAATCCTAACAACTGCTCAATGGAAAATAGTTGTCCAACAAATTCGATTGTGTACCAATAGAACATATCATCAAATGAAAACCCAACTATTAAATAAGCTTACATTAAATCTACTAAGAACAGTTTTAAGCAGCGTTGGTATTTACATTTAACTTTCTTAAAAAATAACACGTACCGAAACAAAACCTTTGTGCGTATTTTTGGAAGTTAAAAGATACAAATAAAAAAAACCCAAAGTAAAATGGAAAATTCTGGGAAAACAATCTGTAATTCGTTCTGTGGCGTCAGCTTTCTATGCCCGAATGAAAAGCAGTAGATTTTAAATTTCCCTAAAAAAAATATTACTGAATTTTAGGGATGAATCGACGGCTTAATGTAGACATCGAAATTTTTTCTCTATAATTTAATTAATTACAATTGTCCAGTTATAACTTATGCTTCAATATGAATAAAAAATTAAAACTTATTTTACTAAAATAAATTACCCACACAATACTGTTTTGGTTTTCTTAACTACAATATACTTTAGCATACCATAATTATTTAATTCTAATTCTAACCTATACAATCCAATATCTTTAACTTCTGATGTAGTTAAAAATTCAAATTTAAAACAACAAACAACTAACCTGCTGTTAAAAATTACTGTCTACTCATTTAAATAATGTATGGTCCCACTATGTATCTTACTCAGAAAAAATTAAAAAGTGTCATGCCATGACATCAGGATACTCCGTTTCTTTTTGCATCCCAAAACTTCATAGTTCAACGTAATTCTCATTTTCAATTGAACAATATTGCCTCACCTACAATCTTTCTTCCCCTTGCTAGTCTCTTATTATTATTGGCTGGCCGAAGCAAAGGCTTCCTGGATCCCTTGTAAAATTTTGCAAAGTAATAATAACAAAAGAACCATTCTATTTTCATGTAGAATTATCCACTTGGCAATATATACTAAAAATAGTATGAAATACATCATTTTTTTAAAACTGGGGTGGCCTAATAATTATGGCCGGTAGTGTATATATATATATATATATATATATATATATATATATATATATATATATACACCACCGGACATAATTATTAGGCCCCCACCCAGTTTTTAAAAAGAAATGATGTATTTCATAATATTTTAGTATTTATTTCCAAGTGGATGATTCTAAATGAAAATAGAATGGTTTTTATGTTAATACTGCACAATAACATGTGCATGAAATGAACTGTTCTGGTGTTCAGTTTTTGTGCTCTCTTCCCCATGCTAGTCTCTTCTTCTTATTGGCTGGCCGAAGCAAAGGCTTTCTGGCTGCCTTGTAAAATTTTGCGAAGTAATAACAGCAAAAGAACCATTCTATTTTCATTTCGAATTATCCACTTGGTAATAAATAACTAAAAATAGTATGAAGTACATAATTTAAAAAAAAATTGAGGTGGCCTAATAATTATGACCGGTAGTGTGTATATATATATATATAGCAAATATATAGGGTGCGATCGTTAAATTGTTCCCATTTGCCTAGTAAAATTTTGCAAAATAATAATAACAAAAGAACCATTTTCATTTAGAATTATCCACTTGGCAATAAATATTAAAAGTAGTATGAAATAGATCATCTTTCTTTAAAAACTGGTGTAACCTAATAATTATGACCGGTAATGTATGTATATATATATATATATATATATATATATATAGCAAATTTACAGGGTGCGTTGGGTAAATTGTCGCTATTTTCCTTGTAAAACTTTGCAAAGTAATAATAACAAAAGAACCATTCTATTTACCTTTGGAATTATCCACTTGGAAATAAATACTAAATATAGTATGAAATACATAATTTCTGTTAAAACACTTGGATGGCCTAATAATTATGGCCGGTAGTGTGTGTGTATATATATATATATATATATATATATATATATAAAATCTACGGGGTGCGATGGGTAAATTGTCGCTATTTGCCTTCTATAATTTTTCAAAGTAATAATAACAAAAGAACCATTCTATTTTCATCTAGAATTATCCACTTGGCAATAAATACTAAAAATAGTATGAAATACATCATTTCTGTTAAAAAACCGGCGTCGTCTAATAATCATGGCCGGTAGTGTAAAATCTCGGTCTCTTGGCCACATAAGACGAGTAATTTCCGAGTAAAGTACTGCTTTATCTGCAGTAGATATCAATAGTTCAAATTTATTGAAGGCATAAGGGACTTGCGATTAGCTATTGTTTAGCGGCAGAATTGAAGTGTGCTACTAGATTGTCAAGTAGGTCACACCGTTTTGCTGCTGACCTAGGTAAATAAAAGCGCCACTTCTATTCCACCAGCTTCTTTTCACACGTTTCTCATTTGTGGAACTAACTTCCGATCTCTTTCTTCCCGGTATTCTAAAATCTTTAAAAGAATTAAGAGGCTCATCCCTTGTTCCCTGTTTAGGATGTGGTTTCCGGCTTTCTCTTTTCCAATCTTTTCACTATTACGTAGCCCCCTGCTCATCAGTGGCGTTACCGCCTTGCTTGGGGTGATACGATTAAAAAAAAAAAATGTCAATATTCTATATTCCTGAACCTGGTTATCTATTCCGCCACTTCTCTATTACTTAAACTCCCTGTAGTTTCCTGCATCTTAGTGGCATTATCACCTCCCTTAGTGTGATATGTTTTAAAAAAAAAGAAAAGAAAAGGAAAGCAACTAAATAAAATGTCAGATTAAAACAGTATTATCTACTGTAAATGAAATGTTTTAACGGAGTTCCCTGATATATATATATATATATATATATATATAGATAGATTCGTGTAAAATCTTTTGTACAATAAAGACGGAAGCTGATGATGGCTCACCTGAAATATTTCCGATTGACCATGAAATAACGTGTCTACCTTAATTTTTTTATATTTGCTCTATATGTATTTATATACATATATATTTAGAGCTATCTTAGCGAGTCATCCTACCACTGTATGTACAGGATACTCTTTTGGATTCTTCTACATTCTACATGCTGATATATATATATATATATATATATATATATATATATATATATATATATTAAATCGATACTTGTATTTGAGTAGATATTCTGTTCCGAATCCTGCCGAATGACACACATTTTTGAAACAAAATTTATCGTAAATAAATCAGGCCTGCAGAAATATATATACTATTTGATTAAAAACAGTATATATATATATATATATAAAACTATCATATATATATATATATGATAGTTTTATGGGACAAGCGATAGCTGAACCAACTCGTTTGTAATGGAAAATTTGATTTACACTAGATTGAATGTCAGGAATAATCTCAGAAACCGTTTTCTATTAACTATTGTGCTAAAAATGCAATATATTTCTCTACATATGTATTTGTGTGCGATATTTCGATATTTGCATTGATCTATTTTTGAGTACTGATGAGTCTGTGAATGAAAAAACAAATTTATATATATATATATATATATATATGTTTTTCTTTCTCACTTCATACAGACAGACATTATTCTGTTCTAGTACTTTCGAATGTTGCTACATTCGTTTTCGAGGATTGTTCTGTGTATGTAAACGCAACTGTTTTCATTTTCTTCAGATATTTCCACGTTTGGCAGAACCAGGCTTGGGTAATCATGTCTCGTTTCGGTTCAAGACAGACTTAGCAAAAGAATTCGCACAGTAGGCTGTCGCTACATTCTGAAGTAGACTGGTTGTCAATCAAGGTAACAAAAACAAGTCTGTCTTACTATTTAACCCATAACTGGAGTGGTGACGTGCATTTCTCAAAGTAACGAACTCGGCTATTTCTTATACCGTGCCGTTATCACTCCTACTAACCACACATGCATGCTCGTTGCATATAGTGTTCCCAAGCAGTCACACACTAACCAGGTTTCAACTTCGAATATTAAGCTAGAATCGATATTTTAATTTGTTATGTTCATATATACGGAGTTCGCCAAAAACTGTGTGCAGATATTTTTAATATAATTTGTTTGAACATTATTTTTGATCGATACTCGTATTTAAGTAGATATTCTGTTTATAATCAAACAGTATTATATATTTATTTCTACCGGCCTGATTATTTACGATAAATTTTTATTCCGAAAATGTGTCATTTGGCAGTATTCGAAACTGCGACCCCTAAATATGAGCATGGATTAAAAATAATTTTCAAACAAATCATTTCAAATTGTCGGTTGTTTATAAAAAAGTTTCGTTAATCTTCATTAATTTCCGTAACATGATGATTATCGTAAATAATCAGGCCGGTAGAAATAAATATATAATACTGCTTGATTATAAACAGAATATCAATTTAAATACGAGTATCGATAAAAAATAATGTTCAAACAAATCATTTCAAATTGTCGGTGGTTTAAAGACCATTTCGTTAATCTTCGTTAATTTCCGTAACATGTTTACATATATTTTTAAAACTAAATTTATTCAGAGACCTTGAGATTAACAGAAATTAACTTTGGAATCTACACTGACAGGAAATGATCAAAATGGTGGCCTTTAGCTTCCAGACATTTATTAGTGCAGCAAACAGCTGCTTACCAAACGTTGGCCAAAGTGTCCAATGGAATTACTGCTCCTGCATTTTAAATTTCTTGTCTCAGGGCCGCCAATTTAGTTGGGTCTGGAAATTTGTTAAAACGACGAAAGTAAGTTTTTCTTTTTCTGACGTATGGAAACATTTTTGATGGAATCTGGTTGGTTGTTTTGTGGCATATCAACACGTCGGCGGGTCATTTATTGCCAACTAAATTTTATTTATTTATTGCTGGTAATACATTTTTTCCTTCAACAATTTATTGTTGTTTTTATTTAAAACTGTTTATAAGAAATTATGATGTGGATATAAAATGGGGATCAATTCTATATTATGATCAATATATAAACTGATCCCTCATTTTGTGTCCATGCTAGTTTCTATACATTTATATTTTAGATTGATGGGCTTGAGCTAAGGGAAGACGGAACGGATGTAGCGTGGTGTAACAGGAGAAATCGTGCTAAGAGACACCAGGGATAGGGAGACGTGGAAGGCCATGATCGCCTACGTCCTGAAAGGACGAGGCACATAGAAGAATAATATATATGCCAACTGTTTATAAGTTGGTTGGTTGTTTTGTTTTGTTTTATGGCATATCAAACTCGGGGGTGTCATTTATTGCCAACTAAATTTTATTTATTTACTGCTGGTAATACCTTTTCCTTAAAATACTTTATTGTTGTTTTTACATAAGTTTTGTGTTTAGTAATATTTTTTCTTTTCGAGTACGTATCAAGATTCATTGGGATTTGTTTTTAAGGGCAGGGTCCCCCATAGTCCTACCCTGTTATTTAACCCATAACTGAAGGGAAGGAATGATTAATACCTTTCCCAAGGGTACCAGTGCTTAAGTGAATGCAGGATATTCAACTGGAATTCGAACTCGGCTTACCGATTTCGCTTTCCGAGCCGATATCCACTGCACCACAACGCACATCCGTCACTAAACGCTTACAGCACCTGGTATTCCCAAGCGATCACCCATCTAAGTACTGACCAGGCTCAACGTTGCTTAACTTCGGTGATTGAGAGGGAACCGGTGTATTCAACGTAATATGGCCGTAAGCCGCTGGAATCGGAAAAATAGATATACTGTATAAAGTTTAAGAAGGAACGTGTGTTTTTATTTGGTGTAGTTAATGATTTCGTAGGGTTTTTGTTTTTTTTTAATCATATCACCCCAAGCAAGGCGGTAACGCCACTGATGTGCAGGGGGCTATGTAATAGTGAAAAGATTGGAAAGGAGAAAGCCGGAAACCACATCCTAAACAGGGAACAAGGGATGAGCCACTTCACCTGTTCAATAGACGTGAGTGAATTGTGAACCGGGCGATAATTTAGTCTATCTACTCCAACTGAAAAAAATAAAGAAAAGAGTGAAAAGATTGGAAAAGAGAAAGCCAGAAACCACATCCTAAACAGGGAACAAGGGATGAGCCTCTTCACCTGTTCAATAGACGTGGGTGGAGTGTGAACCGGGTGATTGTTTAGTTTATCTACTCCAATGGACGTAACTTCCGTTCCCTTGTCGGCTAAATAGAATCAGGTGTTGAGAAGAGATGATTAGCGATTGTTTTTTTTTTCTATTTTGATTTTGTATATAAAAACAATTTCCCTAACTTATTCGGGAGTCATTCAATTTTTCTTTTTCTTGTGTCGTTTTCATTCACCCATTTCTGCCCGTGCGTCTAGTCTGGTTTGACTTGGCAGAGAGACATTTAGCGAGAATTCTTCCTTGAGATCGAAAATCACAGCGTGGGCGGGGAAGAACACCGTTGTAAAAGTCAATCGAAGACTGGCTATTAAATCGAAGCCATCAACGACCAGGCAGCCGAATGTCCGTTCACACATATACAATAACATTGCTCAAGCAGTAGATTGTTTCCGGCCTTAGCGTTGAAACAACGAGGTCCCCGATCGATTGTAATGATATCGATTGGGTGGTTAACGATCTAATATAGTACACTGATGGAAAATACCTGGAAACTGTATTGCATTTTTATATTAGGTGTAATGTTACTTTTCGAGTGATTTTTACTAGCACCAAGACGCAACTGATCGTAACCAAGTGTGTGAACGTATTGCCTCTGTTCAATTCAGTCAGTTTAAGTGTCATACGTGATTGGGCGATCATGTCTCGAAAGAAACATGATTGACTGGGCAGAAGATTTTCTATCCTGCTCTTTAAACTATAACTGAAAGGAGAAGAGACAGATTGTATTAATAATTAGTAATTAATGGGGGATGGGTTTATTAATCAATAACAATACAAAAATGATCCCCACTTTATGCCCAGTAGAAGCTTTACTTATATGTCCATCTATTCTATTCAGTCAGTCTATTAAATGCCATACGTGATACATGCTTGGGCGATCATATCTCAAAAGAGTTATGCTGACTAGGCAGAATATTTTCTATCCTGCTCTTTAAACTATAGCTGAAGGGGGAAGAGACAGATTGTATTAATAAGTAGTAATTAGTGAGGGATCAGTTTTATATTGTTATTAATTAATAAACTGATCCCCCACTTTATGTCAAGTAATAGCTTTACTTACATTTCCAACTATTATCTTCATTCAGTCAGTGTCATACATGATACACGCTTTGGACGATCATGTCTCGAAAGAGACCTTACTGACTGGGCAGAAGATTATCTATCCTGCTCTTTAAACTATAGCTGAAGGGGGAAGAGACAGATTGTATTAATAAGTAGTAATTAGTGGGGGATGAGTTTACTACGCAATAACAATAGAAAAATGATCCCCCACTTTATGCCCAGTAGAAACTTTACTTATGTTTCCAACTAGTAGTAAATAGTGGGGGACCAGTTTTCTTTTTTTTTTTAATCATTTCACCCCAAGCAAGGCATTCCACTGCCCATATTGCGCTTGGAGCTACATGGGGCAGGTAAATAGAAAGAGTGGTTAGATATAGGAAATGTCAAAAGGGGGGTGATAGATTGTTGGGTGGGTGGGAAGAGTGTTTGAAAGAATGGAAGCGAGTTAGATTGTTAGGAGGTGTCTATTGACCTTACATCTAAACTGCTGGAGATTGTAGCCTTCAGGGAAGCAGTCTTGTGGAAGGGAATTCTACAGTCGGGAAGTGCGAGAAAAGAACCTGTGGAGTAGAAGTTGCGGTTGCATTTTATCGGTTTCACTGTAAAAGGGAGGGATCTAGTTGCTAATCTAGTATCTCGTTCAAATTCGAACCTAGGGGGCACCAGTGATCTAAGTTCATCGGAGTAGAAGCCGTGAAAGTATTTATAGAAGAGACACAGGGAAGCCACGTCGCACCGGTGAGAGAGATAGACTGCAGGCGATCTGCTAAGTCGGTATCGATCACATTTCAGACCCTCCGCTGTACCTTGTCTAGAAGCCCAAGGAGAATAGCAGGGGCGCCCGATCAGATATGGCAACAGTATTCAATGCACGGGCGGATGGTAGATTTATAAATGTGCAGGATAGATTCAGACGGAAAAAACCTCCGGGCCCTGCACAGAGAACCGACTTTCATAGCAGCGGATTTAGCAATGGATTCGATATAGTCATTCCACTTGAGATCCGGTGAAAGTGTGAGACAAAGGAGGTGTAGTGTTTTAACAATCGGCAACTGATCCCCCACTTTTTGCTCAGTATAATCTTTACTTAGGTTTTCAAATATTATCTTCATCCAGTCAGTTAAGTGGCATACGTGATACACGCTTTGGGCGATAATGTCTCGCCTGTGGAATTCCCTTCCATACACTTGCTTCCCCTACAGGTACAATCTCCAGGAATTTGAATGTAATTTGAATGTCAATAGACATCTCCGATCTAACTGACTTGCATCCATTCTCTCAAGCTGTTTTCTTCGTCCACTCTACCCCCATTAAACCGGTATTCTCATCCGTCTATTACCCTCCTCCTGACATTCTCTTTCTCATCACTTTCCCGTATATAACCCCCTGCGCAACAGTGGTAGTAAAATGCCTTACTTGGGGTGAAATGATTAAAAAAAAAAAGAGACAAATATTGATAGTTTTTATAAAATCACTTGAAGAAGATTGGGTCACAATGTCGATCCAGGATGTTTTTTCCACCTGAATCCATCCTGCATATATACAAGTCAACCATCCGTCCGTGCATGGAGTACTGCTGCCATTTATGGTCAGATGCCCCTGCCGTTCTCCTCAGTGTTCTTGACAAGCTCCAAAGGAGAGTCTGCAATGTGATAGGTACTGATCTGGCGACTCGACTGCAGCCACTTCCCCATCGTCGAAATGTGGCTTCCCTTTGTCTCTTCTATAAATATTTTATGGCTTCTGCTCAGATAAGCTTAAGTCACTGATGCCTCCTCAACAGGGGTTTACTCGTGCAACTAGACTGGCAAATGTGTCCCACCCATTCACAGTCAGGTTAGCCAAATGCAGACGACAATTCTACTCCTGCAGCTTCCTCTCTCTCACTTCCCGCCTGTGGAAGTCGCTCCAGTATTCTTGCTTTCCTGACGTCTACAACCTCCAGAAATTTAAATGCAAAGTCAATACTCATCTACTAACCACTGGACTCTAGCTCTTTCCTCTCCCCTGTATAACCTTCCCTTTCTCTCCACCTATGTATCTGTCATCGCACCTGCTTTCTCAGCTTTGTTTTTCCTTTCTAACTAGTTTGTACTCCTCACTCTTTTCTAATCAATCTTTTTACATTTACGTAACCCCCTGCACATCAGTGGTGTTTCCGCCTTGCTCGGGATGAAATGATTAAAAAAAAAAATAAACAGACCGTTAGACATCGATTTTAAACACTCCTCCCGCCACACAGACAGAAAAAAAAAAAGACAAAAAGAGAGATGTCAAATCAGATATGTGTATCCAAAAAATGTATATATAAACCTCCATCTCAGAAATGCAGACAAATGTTTTATTATTATATCGAAGCCAGTAATGTCTGCTTGCTCGTTTGGCGTCTGCCTGTGGGGATGAATTTATAAAAAAAAAAAATAATACGCTTTTTTTTTTCTTGTTTTTTCGATCAGAGCTGTTAATGACTTTTTGGTTGATTGGCATCTTCCCGCCAAAATAAAAGGTTTAATAATAATAATAATAATAATAATAATAATAATAATAATAAAGAAGCAAATGTTAATCAGTTTCTTTCTTTCATTCCGATTGAAAGACGCTAACAAAACTCGCTGAGGTTAACCGTTGTAAATGAAACAAAGGAAAAATTATAGAGGGTGTCCATAAAGTCCGTGTGCACTTTAAAAAATAACTTTATTTGTATTTCTGATAGAAATAATCTGTAAAAAATGAGCTTGAACAATTGAACTTGAAAGATAGTACAGTGTTTCAACAAGATGGAGCTCCTTGTCACTTTGTTTTTTGGAGTTAGACAATTTCTAAATCGAGAATTTCCTAACAGATGGATTAAAAGGGGGGATTGTTTTATTGGCCTCCACGTTCGCCAGCTTTGAACCCATAAGATTTTTTTTATGGGGACATGTGAAAACAGTTGTGTATGCAACCAAACCTAGTTCCTTAGAAGCTTTGAAAGTTTGAATAACTAATGTGATTTCATGAATTACTGTAAATCACTTGGCAAATGTTTTCCGTGAACTGCAAAATCGTATTACCCTTTGTATTGCTAATGATGGAGGACATGTTAAATAAAACTTAAATAAAATTTCAATAAAACCTTTAAAAAAATTAGGTTTACTTCTTTCTAATCCTTTTTACAAATTATTTCTATGTAAATCCAAATAAAGTTATAATTTTTTTAAAGTGCACACGAACTTTATGGACACCCTGTATTTTTTTTTTTTTTTTTGATGAGGCTTAGTACTAAGATTGCTGTTTTCAGTGTTTTACTGGTAGAAAGGCATTTTTGGTAAGCACCTTTTTTTTTTTTTTGTCAAAGTGCTCTATATCAATATAGGTGATTTTCTACGTGCCCCCTAGATGTGGCAAAAAAATGAAAATATGAAATATCCAGTGAGGATTGAACTCAATACTCAGTTGTAACAGGTTATACTATTACGCCGGGGTGCGAAACCGCGATAGAGAATATTAGAATTAATGTGAAGAATTAATTAATTAATTAATTAATTAATTAATGTGAAGAATTTCTCACTTAACTGAGTTATGCCGACTTCGAAGTTTCTGAAAGCATTACTGTTATGGTAATTTTCTAAGCACTGCTTAGATGTGGCACAAGGCCAAAAGTATGGGGAACCAAGCGAGTATCGGACTCACTAATCAGTTGCAATGGTTCTAGAGAGACAAGCTTGCTAATTTTTACACCATCGCGGTGCCCAAAGCATTACTGTTACGTTTTCACTTAATTTTAGCGCGTTTAAGCGGGTGTCTGTTTAATTGCTTTATAGTGACTTGACCTCTTCTTACAATTTTTTATTGTGCTGAAGGGAGCTGAGGAAAGTACCAAAAAAAATGTTACAGCAAGAAAACTGAATGCATTGTCATCAACAAAAAGAACAACCCAAAATGCCAAAAAAGCAGGTAGGAGATACTAGAACCAAGCAAGTACAAAAATGTAAATACATAGGCTGTGTTCTAACAGGAGATAGAAACTGCGACACACAGGCTAATTGGCATGGCGAAGCAAGCATTCCAGAAGTTGAGTAAAGTATTGAGAAACGACAATTTTGCTAGAAACAAAGAAAATAGTACTGGATTGTTATGTGATGTCGGTTCTTCAATACGGCAGTGAATGCTGGACAATATCATCAACGATGGACCAAAGGTTTGGAGCAGCCTAAATGTGGATCTGCAGCATTAAGAGACAGGAAGATTTCGCTAGAAACAAAGAAGAGAGTACTAGATTGCTATGTGATGTCAGTTCTTCAATATGGCAGTGAATGCTGGACAATTTCATCAAAGATGAAGGAAAGACTAGAGGCAACTGAAATGTGGTTATACAGAAAAATACTGGATAAAAAATGGGGGATCAATTCCATATTACAATCAAAATATAAACTGACCCCTCACTTTTTGGTCACAGCAGTTTCTCTACATTTATATTCCTGAGATCCAAAAGCACAAGGAGGTATTCCAGAAGTTGAGTAAAGTATTAAGAAACAGGACAATTTCGCTAGAAACAAAAAAGAGAGTACTGGATTGCTATGTGATGTCAGTTCTTCAATATGGCAGTGAATGCTGGACAATATCATCAAAGATGAAGGAAAGACTTGAAGCAACTGAAATGTGTGGTTCTACAGAAGGCTGCTGCGGATATCATGGATCGAGCATGTGAGCAATGATGAGGTTTTAGAAAGGATGGAAACGAAAAGGAAATTAATACTGAGCATCAAGAAGAGACAGATAATGTTCCTGGGATATGCAATAAGGAAAGATAGCTTGGAGAATTTGATACTGACAGGCCAGATAGAAGGAAAAAGAAACAGAGGAAGGCAGCGGATAGCATATTTGAAGGGCCTGATCAGGTGAATGACGCAACGGTGGTTGCGTGGCGTAACAGGAGAGAACATATTAAGAGCCACCAGGTATAGGGACACGTGGAAAGCCATGATCGCCTACGTCCTGAAGGGACAGGGCACATAGAAGAAGAAGAAGCTGTTATATTATCATCTGTTATTTTTATTATTTTTTGTCTTGATTGAGTGTTTATGTTTTTATATTTACATGTTATAATGTGACTGCATTTTTGTGTTTTTTTATTGGTATTATAGGTAACTAGCACTATAGCCCGGCGTTGCTCGGGTGTAATGAAAGCTTTAAAACTAATCCATGGTCCTGGATCTAAGACTCTGCCTTAAGAATATTTGAAATAATAAAATTTACCAATCGCACCTAATAAATAATTGCGACAATTTACCAATCGCATATATATATATATATATATATATATATATATATATATATATATATATATATATATATATACTAGCACTATAGCCCGGCGTTGATCGGGTGTAATGAAAGCTTTCAAACTAATCCATGGTCCTGGAACTCAGACTCTTTGGACGTTGGCACGAAAGACTAAAAAGCAATAGTTGTTTCCAGTTATAGCGAAACCGTAGACTGAAAGAAAAATGAATGGATGTGAGTCAAATTTTGATTTCCTGGTATATTTCCGGTTTTAAAGTTGATTTTATTGAGTGTTGAGTGTCAACTTTAAAACCGGAAATAGCATATTACATTGCATTTCACAACATGGTTTTGTTGTCATTTCGCGCTATCCCGCAGTGTGACGTCATAAAACCGCATCGCGAATTTAAGAACTGCGTTTATTATTTTTGGTAACTATTGCCGTTGCCAAGCGGAGTTTCATGTCAACAAAATAAAATCGTCGGTGATGGTGGATTTTATAATATTTCAGTTTAAACAACCTCTCTGAAGATGGCTCATGTGAGCCGAAAGCTTAGAAGCAAATCAATAAATAATTATCCAAATGTTGGAGAATTTTTGTCTTTATTTTCAACTGAAATTAAAGCAAAAATACGACGTTTACAACGGCTCATGATTAAACATAATAGACATTCATTGTCTCTTATATTTAACAGCATATGTTTAGAATATATATATATATATATATATATATATATATATATATATATATATATATATATATTTCCCAAAGCAAGGCATTTTATTGCCACTGTTTTGCAATGGATTACATAGGAGAAAAGTTATGAGAAAGAGTGATAGGTTATATAGAAGGTGTCAGGAAGTGGGTTAGAGAAGGATGACCGTAGCCATAAAGTGAGCGATCAGTTTATATATTGATTGTAATTTAGAATTGATCCCCCACTTGATATCCACATTATAATAGTATAGAATTTTTTTTGAATATTCATATTGCCCCAAGCAAGGCATTATACTACCACTGTTGTGCAGGGGCTTTACGTCGGAGGAAAGTTATGAGAAAGAGTGCCCGATTTTGTTGTCTTTGTTGCCTTCTTTTTCTTCTTTCTTCTTCATCATCTTCTACTTTTTCTTCTTCTTCCTCGTCTTCTTTTTCTTCTTCTTCTTCTATTTGTTGTGTCCATCTACATCCTATGGTCAAGCAGCGAAAGATGACTATTCGCTGAAAGGCACAGTCCACGAACGGGTGTAAAATCAAGCTCTCCTATCATTCTGAAGATGAGATTTTGATCTCGAAATATTAATGATTAATAAATAGGTAATAACCAACACCTTCTTTACTTTCCTTTATTCTATTAAACGCATTGTGATAGGCTTCAAATACCTACTGATCTCGAAATATTAATGAATAATAAATAGGTAATACCCAACACCTTCTTTACTTTCCTTTATTCTATTAAACGCATTGTGATAGGCTTCAAATACCTACTGATCTCGAAATATTAATGAATAATAAATAGGTAATAACCAACACCTTCTTTACTTTCCTTTATTCTATTAAACGCATTGTGATAGGCTTCAAATACCTACTGATCTCGAAATATTAATGAATAATAAATAGGTAATACCCAACACCTTCTTTACCTTCCTTTATTTTACTCAACGCATTGTGATAGCCTTCAAAACCTACCCATACACCAAATAAGTAATAAGTCAAAGTTGCTGAATTCCATGAAACAATGAAACGAACAAAATAAAAACTATCAGATTTTGATTTATGGACGTTGACCTTATAAAAAAAAGGACCATTTGACTTTTAATAAATTATCTTTTTCATATGTAAGTGACCTCTGCTGGGAACATGCATTTATATAAACACTTTAAATAAATGAATTTAGGGAGGACTGGGAAATGTTCTAACAGAGGACGTAAAGTGCGACACTGAGATCCGAATGCGGACCGATATGATCAAAGATGCACTTCAGAAACTGAGTAGAGTTCTGAGAAACAGGAAAAGTTTACTGGAAACAAAAAAGAGATTACTGAATTGGCCAATGGACAATCTCATTAAAAATGAAGAAGAGACTTGAAGCAGCAGAAATGTGGTTCTACAGGAGAATGCTGAGGATACCATGGACCAGATATATTAGTAATGATAAAGTTTTTGGGGAGGAGGGAAACGAAAAAGAAACTAATACTTAACATCCGGAAAAACACAGTTGAAATTTCTGGGACGGGTAATGAGGAAGAAGAGCTTAGAGAATTTGATACTCACAGGTCAAATAGAGGGAAAGAGAGACGAAGGAAAACAATAGGTAACACACTTGATGGGCTTGAGCAAATGGATGGCTGAGCAGAGTTAGGTTGGGGTAACAACAAAAAGCGGGATAAGAGCCTCTGGGGTTAAGAAGATGTAGAAGAACACAATAAATAGAAGACGAAGAAAAATGAGAAGAAGAAGAAGAATGAGATGAAGACAAAGAAGAAGAAGAAGAAGAAGAAGAAGAAGAAGAAAGAGACGAAGACAATAAAACCTAAGTGAAAAAGAAAAGAGAAAGAAAGTTACAAGGACAAAATGAAACAAACGAATGAAAAAAGGAAAATGAAGAAAAAAGAAGAAGAAAATGAAGAAGATGAAAATGAAGAAGAGGGAGAAAAAGAAAACGAAGAAGAAGATGAAGAAAAAAAGAAGACGAAAAAGAAGATGAAACAAAAAGAAGGAAAAAATGAAGAATAAAGAAGAAGAAGAAGAAGAAGGAGGAGGAGACAAAGACAATAAAGCCTATGTGAAAAAGAAAAGAGAAAGAAAGTTACAAAGACAAAATGAAACAAATGAATGAAAAAGGAAAAATGAAGAAAAAAGAAGAAAATAAAGATGAAAAAGGAGACGAAGAAGAGGAAAAAAGAAGACGAAGAAGATGAAGAAAAAAGAAGACGAAAAAGGTGATTAAGAAAAAAGAGGAAGGAGGAAAAAAGAAGAAGAAGAAGCAGGAGACAAAGACAATAAAGGCTAAGTGAAAAAGAAAAAGAAAAGAAAGAAAGTTACAATGACAAAATGAAACAAATGAAGAAAAAAAAATGAAGAAAAAATAAAAAATAAAGAAGATGAAAAAGAAGAAGACGAAGAAGAGAAAAAAGAAGACGAAAAAGAAGATGAAGAAAAAAGAAGAAGGAAAAAAGATGAAGAAAGACGAAGAAGAAGAAGAAGCAGGAGAAAAAGATAATAAATCTTAAATGAAAAAGGAAAGAGAAAGAAAGTTACAAATCAAAATGAAACAAACGAATGAAAAAAGAAAAATGAAAAAGGAAAAAGAAAAAGAGAGAAGGAAAGAAATAGTGATAGAGAAGCAAACAACGAGAACATAACACAAGAAAATTGAAAGAAAGAAAGAAAATAAGAATGAAAAACAATGAAAATAACAACAGAAAAGCAATGAAAGTAGAAATGAAAGAAAAAAATAAAGGAAAGTGAGAATGTAAGAAATAAGAAGCATAATTACAAAAATTATCAAATCGCCTATAATAGAGAAAAGAAAGACATCCAGACAGAAAATAAATGCAAAACCTCTGAATAAAAGTAGAAAAGTTAATAAAATTAAGCCCAATTAATACGATCTTTAGAATAAAAGAAGAAAAAAATAAATAAAATAAAAAACTTGAGAAAAAGATATAAAGGAAAGCTAGAACAAGAGAGAATTGTAGACGTTAAGCGAAAAAAAAAGACATTGAAGGTGATGAAAAAAAGAACGATATAACATGAGAATAAAAAAGCATCGTTTCAAGAAGAGAAAAAAGAAAAAAAACAATAAATAATTTAAATAATAAGATTATTAATTGAAACCGAGAAAATTGATAAAGAAACAAAGAAAGAAAAATAAAAGAATGAGAAGCAAAATGCGAATTAAAATCAATGAGAATTTTTTAAAAATCTCAAGAAATGCAAACAAGAAGATATTTAAAAAAAAATATTTTTAAAATAAAAAAATCGTGATGAACTGAAGGAAAAATAAACATGGAGCCTCGCTACAAAAGATAACATTTAAAAAAATGAAAATTGAAATAAAAACTAGAAGATACAAGAGGCGTAGTTAACGTGGGAGAAAATGTGAGCGAGTCAATTCAAATAACATGGCGACCCTAGTATTAGCAACGCTTCCCTGATCAACAAAAGAAGCCGCCATTTTTATATTACGCGTAAAGGCGGGAAATCTTTGAGTCCATAACAAACAACTATTCTTTTAAAATAAATGGTAAAGAATATGGTTTACGCATAAAAGAATCGATTGAAAGAGAAAAGGTATCAGTGAAGTAAGAGACTCGAACCCAAATTTGTCGATAGAATAGTCATAGAGAATTAGAAAAAAAATCTAATCATATAATGACAAAAAACAGATAGAATATTACGACCAAATTTAATGGGGAAATGGTTAATGCATGGCCTTTTGTAGAGGGTATCAACATTGGTAACACTGGAAATGTAATAATATGGGTTTTCATGTGGTTCTACAAAAGGATGCTACGGATATCGTGGACTGAGCATACAAAACAACGACGAAGTGTTAGAAAGAATGGCAACAAAAAGGAAATTGATGCTGAGCATCAGGAAGAGACAACTGAAGTTCCTGGGACATGCAATGAGGAAGGAGAGCCTGGAGAACCTGATACTGACTGGTCAGATTGAAGGAAGGAGAGACAGAGGAAGGCAGCGGATAACATATTTGCAGGGTCTGAGCAGGTGGATGATGGAACGGGGGTTGCCAGGAGCAACAGGAGCAAACATACTAAGAGCCACAAGGGATAGGGAGACGTGGAGATCCATGATCGCCTACGTCCTGAAGGGACAGGGCACATAGAAGAAGAAGAAGAAGAAGAAGAAGAAGAAGAAGAAGAAGAAGAAGAAGAAAAAGAAGAAGAAGAGCCAGTTGTTTATTTTAGGTCAGGGCAAGAAATTATTCAAGCAGGAGGAAATAAGATAGGGTTGCAAAGGTCAATTAATGTTGTCCTGAGAAAATTGACCAAAGCAAATTTCTTATCTCCCGTTTCATCAACGTGAGAAGATGAAGAAGAGAATGAAAACGAAGAGGAGAATAAGAAATAGTGTAAGAATGAAAGGAAGTAGGAAATAAGAGGCAGAAAAAAGAAAGGAAGAAATGAGAAGAAGGAAAAAAATTAAAAAAATGTAGGTGATTGAAAGAAGGTCAAAGAGAAAGAAGATGCAGAAGAAAGAAAGAAAGAAAGAAAGAAAGAAGAAAGGAGAAGAAAATAAAAAAGGCCCCGAAAAAAAGAACCCAAAGAGAAAAGAAGACGAAGAAGAAATTAAATAAGAGTAGAATGAAAAAGAAGAGGAGAACAAGAAATAGTGGAAGAATAAAAAGAAGTAGGAAATAAAACGCAGAAGGAAGGAAGAAATAAATAAAGAGAAAGAGAATAAATGAAAGAATTGTAGCTGAAGGAAAAAAGGTCAAAGATAAAGAAGATGCATTAGGAAAAAGAAAGAAAGAAACAAACAAACAAACAAACAAAGAAGAGAAGAAAATGAAAAAGGTTCTGAATAAACGAAGAACACAAATAGAAAAGAAGACGTAGAAAAAATAAAATAAAAAAATGAAAAAGAAGAGAAGACCAAGAAATAGTGGACGAATGAAAAGAAGTAGAAAATAAGACGCAGAAGAAAGGAAAAGAGAAATAAAGAAAAGGAGAATAAATGAAAACGTAGCTGAATGAAAAAAGGTCAAAGAGAAAGAAGATGCAGAAGCAAGAAAGAAAGAAAGAAAGAAAGAAAGAAAGAAAATGAAAAAGGCTTTGAATAAAAGAAGAACGCAAAGAAAAAGAAAGCGTAGATGAAGAAGAAAACGAAAAAGGGATCTGAATGAAAGAATAGAAAAAAAGTAGACGTAAAAAGAAAACGAAAAAAAATTCCTAAAATGTAAATTGCCTGTATGTCTGTATTTGTTTCACCCCTCTTATTTTAGTTTTTGCTTCGGGTTTTGCTCTAAGTAGGTATAATTGTAGTTCTTAGTCTCAGCCAGGATACCATTTACTCAGAGGACTTATTTAGCCTTCAAAATTCAGTTTACGACGAAAAAAACTTATTTGATATCGATACCAGGAAATCAAAATTTGACTTGCATCCATTCATTTCTCTTTCAATCTACGGTTTCGCTTTAACTGGAAACAACTATTGGTTTTTAGTCTTTCGTGCCAACGTCCAAAGAGTCTGAGCTCCAGGACCATGGATTAGTTTGAAAGCTTTCATTACACACGAGCAACTCCGAGCTATACTGCTAGTATGTATATATATATATATATATATGTATGCACAGATTAGGTGCGATTGATAAATTGTCGCAATTATTTTATGATTTCACATATTCTTTAGGCTGGGTCTGAGCTCGAGGAACATGGATTAGTTTTAAAGCTCTCATTACACCCGAGCAACACCGGGATATACTGCTAGTAATAAATAATAATACCTTAAATAAATGCGTACAAGAAAGAAACAAATGGGCGTCGAAAAAAGAAAAGAAAAGAAAAAACGTAAAGAAAAAATGCGTTGAATAAAATAACACAAGGGCAAAAGAAGATTCAGAAGAAAAGAAAAAAAAGAAGAAAGATTTGAGAAAAATGAAAAAAAAAAAAAGAAAAAAATTCCGAATAAATAAGAAAATCACAAACAATGTTGCGGAGTGTTGGACTCTTTTTTGGATATGGCCCCGATACAGGCGTTCGTGCTCTCCACATTAAACTATTACTTAATACTAATCCTATATCATCCAACAATTAACTCAAACGAAAAAATTAAAATTGCACACCCGCAAAATCGGATCAAAACGACTGAAAACATTTTGGAAAAAACCGAGACCAAATTTAACAAATTAGTGTGAAAGTTAAGATTCTAGATTCTGATTGGATAGTGAATAGCAAACTGATATGTGACCCCGGTCATTTTTTTTTCACACCTAGAAAATGGGTATGCTGCCCGGAGGCGATCACATAACTAAAATCCACAACTCAACCACGACACATGACCGGTCAAATCTGTCCAAGATGGGAGCAGTTATTTGAAAGACATCGTCGCAATTTCAGGACGCCGAGATGCATTAGTTCTTTTTCTCCTTTCAATTTGCCTTTCTTCGTTTTCACCCACACGCAGTTAAAGAAAACAACAAGATATTTCAACAGACTCCTATAAGTACAATCGCCTTTATTGGCTGACTAGCAGGATAGCCCGGTGTTGCTCGGGTGTAATGAAAGCTTTAAAACTAATCCATGCTCCTGGAGCTCAGACTCTTTGGACGTTGGCACGAAAGACTAAAAAGCAATAGTTGTTTCCAGTTAAAGCGAAACCGTAGACTGAAAGAAATATGAATGGATGTAAGTCAAATTTTGATTTCCTGGTATCGATATCAAATATTTTTTTCGTTGTAAACTGAATTTTGAAGGCTAAATAAGTCCTCTGAGTAAATGGTATCATGGCTGACACTAAGAACTACAATTATACCTACTTAGAGCCAAAACGGAAGCAAAAACTAAAATAAAACGGCTGGAAAACTGAATTTGATCAGACTCGGTAGGATATCGGGGTATTGATTTCCAATATCGGAGTCAGATAAGTCATCCAAGGATAGAACTGCAACCTTGAAACTTCTGAATATCGTTACTTATGTCTTTGTCTATGAGTGTATCAAATTTGATTAAAATCGGACCACTCCTTCTATAACCCGATTTTTTCTATTATCGATTTTCGAGATTTATCAGGGGTATCTCGACACAAAACCTAGTTAAGAACACTCGCAGACGCTTATAGTACAACTGTGTAAATTTTCAAGAAATTCGGTTCAGCTGTTTCGGAGTCTATATGTAACGGACACACACACACACAGACACACACATACTCAATCAAAGTTCCGTTTATAAATAAGTTTAGATTAGATTTTCCTTTTCACTTTTCTCTAGCCATAAAAAAGAGAAGAACACAGACGTTTATTAGGAAATTTTTCAGTCTTTCTACATATGCACAATCTGCTACGATCAACTAGGAGCTCTGAATTACTTAGGTTTTCTCTTTGAACAATTAAGGACCTCCAATCCGTAGTGGACTGGGGTAAGAAATGGCTCGTAAATTTTAATGCTTCTAAAACGAAGCTACTATCAATTAATCATCATAGACAATTGCACCTACCTCCTATGAGCATGGACCAAGCTTGCCTCCCAGAGAGTAAAACACTACGCCTTCTTGGTCTTACACTTTCAGCTGACCTCAAGTGGAATGACTATATCGAATCCATTGCTAAATCCGCTGCTATGAAAGTCGGTTCTCTGTGCAGGGCCCGGAGGTTTTTTTTCCGTCTGAATCTGTCCTGCACATTTATAAATCTACCATCCGCCTGTGCATTGAATATTGTTGCCATATCTGGTCGGGTGCCCCTGCTTTTCTCCTTGGGCTTCTAGACAAAGTACAGCGGAGGGTCTGTAATGTGATCGATACCGACTTAGCAGACCGCCTGCAGACTCTCTCTCACAGGCAAGACGTGGCTTCCCTGTGTCTCTTCTATAAATACTTTCACGGCTTCAGCTCCGATGAACTTAGATCACTGGTGCCCCCTAGGTTCGAATTTGAACGAGATACTAGATTAGCAACTAGATCCCTCCCTTTTACAGTGAAACCGATAAAATGCAACCGCAACTTCTACTCCACAGGTTCTTTTCTCGCACTTCCCGACTGTAGAATTCCCTTCCACAAAACTGCTTCCCTGAAGGCTACAATCTCCAGCAGTTTAGATGTAAGGTCAATAGACACCTCCTAACAATCTAACTTGCTTCCATTCTTTCAAACACTCTTCCCACCCACCCAACTCTCTATCACCCCCCTTCTGACATTTCCTATATCTAACCACTCTTTCTATTTACCTTCCCCCATGTAGCCCCAAGCGCAATAGTGGCAGTGGAATGCCTTGCTTGGGGTGAAATAAATTAAAAAAAAAATATTCATGCAAATTAATTAACTACATGCATTTTCTCTTTGACCATTTTCTTCTTAGATATTAATGTTGTTCTGTTTTTTAAATAAAATTTCACTTCTTTTTACAAATTCGTTATTTCTGTTTAGATAATAAAAAATTTACTTTAATGTACAAACAAAACATTTATTCTTTCAACCATTCATTCAATCTTCTGATATTTTAAATTGTGGGGATTTCGGTTGTGTTTGGCACAAGACCAATTTGACAAATATAGCCGAGCTCCCTACAAGTCACAATCTATCTGCCTGAGGCGGCAAGTGCATATCGAATAGGGATTTACTAAGGGTAGCTTAGTTATGACACAAGACGGAATGTATGAAGAATCTTGTGAGAATTAAACTCACAATTCAGCCGCAAGTTTTTTCCTATGTATGATAATAAACTGCAACTGGCAGCAAATCGGGAGATTCGAGGCTTTGAAGATCGTCGAACCACATTTTAATTGCTGTCGTTCCCAGGTCCACACTGACTAGGCAGAAGATTTTCCTGTTATAGGCTGCCATTACTTTCTGAATGAAGAAAATAGTTGGAAATATAAGTAAAGCTTCTACTGGGCATAAAGGGGGAGTTCGGTTTTCTTTTGTTATGAAATATAAAACTGATCCTTCACTGATTACTAGTTTATTAATACAATCCGTCTCTTCTCTCTTCAGCTATAGTTTAAAGAGTAGGATAGAAAATATTCTGTCCAGTCAGTCATGTATTTTTCGAGACATGATCGCCCAAAGGGTGTGTCACGTATGGCACTGAACTGACTGACTGAAGATAATAGTTGGAAACATGATTAAGGCTTCTACTGGTCATAAAGTGGAGGATCAGTTTATTACTTCATAACAATAGAAAACTGATCCCCCACTAATTACTACTTATTAATACAATCCGTCTCTTCTCTCTTCAGCTATAGTTTAAAGAGTAGGATAGAAAATCTTCTGCCCAGTCAGTCATGTCTCTTTCAAGACATGATCGCCCAAAGCGTGTATCACATTTGACACTGAACTGACTGACTGAAGATAATAGTTGGAAACATGATTAAGGCTTCTACTGGTCATAAAGTGGAGGATCAGTTTATTACTTCATAACAATAGAAAACTGATCCCCCACTAATTAATACTTATTAATACAATCCGTCTCTTCTCTCTTCAGCTATAGTTTAAAGAGCAGGATAGAAAACATTCTGCCCGGTTAGTCATGTCTCTTTCGAGACATGATCGCCCAAAGCGTGTATCACGTATGGCACTTAACTGACTGAATGAAGATAATAGTTGGAAACATAAGTAAAGCTTTTTCTAGGCATAAAGTGGGGGATCAGTTTTCTTTTGTTTTCCCCACTTCAAATTTATCCCAAATAGCATGATTCCTGTGCAAATGTATATGCTGAACTCAAATCAACAATTGGTTATTGAAGAAACTTACCTTTTTTGCTTTGAAAGTCTATAAAAAAACGAACTATATCTCGCACTTTTTCTCTCCCGTAACTCTCACGAAGGGTGAATGTAACGAATTCATCTGGAATTCGAACTCGGCACCCTGTTTTGTTGTTCCGAGTCGACATTCATTACACCACAACGCACATCCTGTTTTTTGTTTTGTTTTTTAAACAAAACAAAAAAACAAAAAAACAAAAAAAAACAAAATAAAACGAGTAACCGTTACTAACAAGAGGAAGTAACAAAAGACAGAAAGGTATCTTAATGAATACAAATTTAAAAGAAAAAAAGTGAAATATGAATTCCAAAATGGACAGGAAATAAAATAATCTTGAATTTGATATTGAAATAAATCAACGAGAAAATTTGGAATAATTATGCAAAGGAAAATCGAAGAATAAAAAAAAAATCAGGAAATAAATGATATTTTCGACAATCGGGCAAAGAAGCATGGAATATTTTTAAAGAATCACGAGCAATGATAAAGAAAATTGAGAAAGATGAAGAAAAAGCTAAAGATTAAGACAAAAGCAAAAATTGATTTGTTCAATTCGAGAGAAACGGAAAAAACTGAAGAAAAATATAAAAGCAAGACAGGAAAAAGAATACTTAGTGAAACCGATAAAATGCAACCACAACTTCTACTCCAACAGTTTCTTTTCTCGCACTTCCCGACTGTGGAATTCCCTTCCACATGATTGCTACCCCGACGCCTACAATCTCCAGGAGTTTAAATGTAACGTCACCTCCTAACACACTAACTCGCTTCCATTCTTTCAAACCCTCTTCCCATCTGCCCAACCCTCATCCTCGGTATCCTAACTCATCTGTCACCTTCTTCCTGACATTCCCTATGTCTAACCACTCCTTCTCTTTACCTTCCCCTATGTAGCCCCATGCGCAATAGTGGCAGTGGAATGCATTGCTTGGGGTGAAATGATTAAAAAAAAATTCTTGAAGATGAATGAAAAGCAAAAGAAAAAATGAAAGAAAGAAATATAAAAGAAAAACTAAAAAAGCAGGAACTATGCGTCAGATAATTGAGAAAGGAGATGACAAAGCGACAAGGAAAGAAATAATTGTTTTTATTATTCATATCACCCCGAGCAAGGCGGTAACGCCACTAATGTGCAAGGGGCTACATAAGAGTAAAAGCACTAGATAGAAGAGAGTGAAGAGAAGGACAAACCATTTAGAAAGGAGCACGATAAGGGAGGGAACACAGGTGTGATTACAGATTGCAGAGGTGGAGAGAAAGGAAAGGATATACAGGAATTGTGAGGAAAGAACTAGGGTCAATGCAGGGAGACTACATAAGAGTAAAAGCACTAGATAGAAGAGAGTGAAGAGAAGGACAAACCATTTAGAAAGGAGCAAGAGAAGGGAGGGAATACAGGTGTGATAACAGTTGCAGAGGTAGAGAAAGGAAAGGATATACAGGAATTGTGAGGAAAGAACTAGGGTCAAATGGTTAAGAGATGAGTATTGACCTTGCTTTTGAATTCCTGGAGGCTGTAGCCGCCAGGAAAGCAAGAATAAGGAAGAGAGTTCCACAGGCGGGAAGTGCGACGAAAGAAGCTACAGAAGTAGAATTGTCATCTGCATTTAGTTGATCTCCCTGTGAATGGGTAAGATCCAGTTGCCAGTCTGGTTGCACGAGTAAACACCTGTTGCAGAGGCACCAGTGACTTAAGTTCGTTGGAGTAGAAGCCATGGAAGTATTTGTAGAACAAAGGGAGGCAACATCTCGTCGGTGGGGAAGTGGCTGGAGTCGAGCCGCTAAGTCGGTACCTATCACATTACTGATTCTTTTTTGTAGCCTGTCAAGAACACTGACATGAACAGCGAGGGCACCTGACCATATATGGTAGCAGTACTTCATGAATAAATGAAGAAATAAAATATAAAAGGAAAGAAAGAAAGAATGAAAGAAAGAAAGAAAGAAAGGAAAAAGAAAGAAAAAGTAAAAAGTAGTGAGGAAAGAAGAAATGCATAACACGTAGGAAAAAAAGGAAAGGAAGAACAAAAGAAAGAAAGAAAGAAAGAAAGAAAGAAAAAAGAAAGAAAGAAAGAAAGAAAGAAAAAAGTAAAAGTAGTGAAGAAAAAAGAAATGCATGACAGAAAGAAAGAAAGAAAGAAAGAAAGAAAGAAAGAAAGAAAGAAAAGAGAAACAGAAGAAAAAGAGTTTGAGGTCGGGGAGAAAGACGAATATATTCAGGGTAGAATGAAAGAAAAAAGTGTAAACGATCGAGAAAGAATGAAAAATATCTTAATGATAGAAAGAAAGGAAAAAGAAAGAAAGAAAAAATTTACGTTAACAGTAAAAAGAAAGAAGGAATAATTGAAAGAAAGAAAGAAAAAAAGAAAGAAAGAACAAAAAAGAAAATGTATAATTTAGTTGAAACAAATATTAAATAACACGAAATATGCATCAAATAATTAAGAAAGAAAGAAAGAAAGAAAGAAAGAAAGAAAGAAAAGAGGTAAAAGTTAGAGAGAAAAAAGAATATATTAAAGAAAAAAAGAAAGAAAGAAAGAAAGAAAGAAAGAAAAGAGTTAAAAGTTAGAGAGAAAAAAGAATATATTAAAGAAAAAAAGAAAGAAAGAAAGAAAGAGTTTGAGATCGGGGATAAAGAAGAATATATTGAAGGTAGAATGAAAGAAAAAGGTGTAAAAGATTGAGAAAGAATGAAAAATATCTTAATGATAGAAAGAAGGGAAAAAGAAAGAAAGAAAAAAATTACGTTAACAGTAAAAAGAAAGAAGGAATGAATGAAAGAAAGAAAGAACAAAAAAAAGAAAATACGAAAATGCATAATTTAGTTGAAACAAATATTAAATAACACGAAATCTGCATCAAATAATTAAGAAAGAAAGAAAGAAAGAAAGAAAGAAAGAAAAGAGTTAAAAGTCAGAGAGAAAAAAGAATATATTAAAGAAAGAAAGAAAGACAGAAAGGATGGATGAAAGAAAGAAAGAAAGAAAGAGTTTGAGATCGGGGATAAAGAAGAATGTATCCAGGATAGAATGAAAGAAAGAAAAGTGTAAAAGATCGAGAAAGAATGAAAAATATCTTAATGATAGAAAGAAAGGAAAAAAGAAAGAAAGGAAGATAGAAAAGATAAAACATAGAGAGAAAAGAACAAATGCGTGATGAGTAGAAAAGAAGCAAAAAGAAAGAAAGGAAGGAAGAGAGAAAAAGTGTAATGTAAAGTGACAGGAAAATGTATTAACGGTAAAAAAGACGAAAGAAAAAGAAAGAAAGCAAAAGCGAAAAACTACATCAGTTGATATAAAAATTAAATGTAAGAGAATATGAATCATATATTTTAGAAAAGAAATGACATCACTCATTCAACGGATCGAACTCTTCCATCTACTACATAAACTTCCCCTCACAAGAGGTGGTAGCATACGGCGGAGCGATAGGCAGAGACAGTCAAGACTGCTACCGTAACTACAATTACTAGTCCCAGTTCTAGTATTTTTTTAATCGTGTCGCCCCAAGCAAGTCATTTTACTGCCACTGTTGTGCAGGGGTTACATAGGAGGAATGTTATGAGGAGTGAGAGGTTGCAGGGGGTGTTAGGAAGAGAGTAGGAGAGGGAAGGGAGTACTGATGAGAGTGGGGTGGACGAGGAGGAAAGTTATGAGGAGTGAGGGGTTGCAGGGGGTGTTAGAAAGAGAGTAGGAGAGGGGAGAGAGTACTGATGAGAGTGGGGTGGATGTAGAAAAGCATCAGAGAGAGGATGTAAGTTAGTGTGCTAGGAGATGACTATTGATTTTGCATTTAAATTCCTGGAGATTGTAACTGTAAGGAAGGCAAGTATGCGGAAAAGAATTCCATAGGCGGGAAGTTCGAGAAAAGAAGCTGATGGAGTAGAATTTGCGTTTACAATTTATTAGTTTCACAGTAAAAGGGTGGGACCTAGTTGCTAATCTTGCAGCTCGAGGAAATTCGTATATAAGGGGTACCAGTGAGCTTAGTTCATCGGATCAGAATCCCGTATTAATTGGTCTACTAACAGAGTTTCATGCATCTGTATTTTGCTGTGTTTAATATATATATATATATATCGTTATTTCCTATTTTGGTTGTTGATGTATTATTTTCTGCTGGATTCTTAACACTATCCTATGAGTGAAAAAAAGGAGTTTGGAAGAGAGGGAGAAGTTAAACAAAAGAAAGAAAGAAAGAAAGAAAGAAAGAAAGAAAGAAAAATAATCGGATAAATAAAAGAGTGTAGGAGAAAGAAAGAGGTTAAAAAATAAAGAAAGATGAAAAAAAGAAAGAGGATAAATGAAAGAAAGAGAATAGAAAAAAGGAAGTGATTAAACAAGAAGAAAGAAAGAAGAAAAAATAGATAGTCATTCGGTATAGAAATAGAGAAAGAAAGACAGAAAAAAGAAAGCAATTGAATGAAAGATATAAGAAGATAACAAGAAAGAAAGAAAGAAAGAAAGAAAGAAAGAAAGAAAAAAAGAAAGAAAGAAAGAAAGGAAGGAAGTTAGGAAAGAAAGAAAGAAAGAAAGAAAAATTAGATAGATATTCAATAAAGAAAGAGATGAAGAAAGACACGATAAAAAATAAGGAGAAAGAAAGAAAGAAAGAAAGAAAAAAGAAAGCAGTTGAATGAAAGATATAAGAAGATAAAAAGAAAGAAAGAAAGAAAGAAAGAAAGGAAGAAAAGAAAGAAGGAAGGAAGGAATGAAGGAAAGAAAGAAAGAAAGAAAGAAAGAAAAATTAGATAGATATCCAGTAAAGAAAGAGATGAAGAAAGACACGATAAAAAATAAGGAGAAAGAAAGAAAGAAAGAAAGAAAAAAGAAAGAAAGAAAGAAAGAAAAATGTTAGGAAAAAAGAAAGAAATGAAGGAAGAAAGAAAATGAGAGAGATATCTGGCACAGAAAGAAAAAAAGAAAGGCAGAAACGAATCAAAATGAGAGACTCTGTCGACAAACAGGTTTTCCGCATGATCATTTGTTCATTGGACTAAAATGTTGATTCGTGCGGAAAGGAGAAAAAAAATGTCGGAACTCAGATTCCGAAGTTGTTTTCTTTTGAAAGACAACCACAAACTGCGAGCGAAGAAAGGAATTCTCCACAGTCCGGGTTGAATTCCAATGGAAAGACAATTTTATATTCACAACACAACAGAACAGTGAATCTACTTACTATAAACGGTACATATATATATATATATATATATATATATATATATATATATGAATTATATTTTCTCTTAATATTATTTCATTTTTATTGAAAGACGATATTCGCCTAAAATTTACAACAGTTTTGGATTTAAGCAACATCACTATTTCGCTTTATATGGGGAAAAAGATTGCCTCCAGGTATTCATAATTATTACATGTGACAGGGAGACAATTTCTCGGTCTGTTTTAGGCTATTATTAATTTGAGTTTTATTAACACATTTATTGTTTACTAGCAGTCCCTCAATGTTCTATCCTAGGTCCCACGCTCTTTCTGCTGTACATTAATGATCTCCCTGACGCCATTAGATCCCAAGTAGGCATGTACGCCGATGACACCACAATCTACTCTCGCCTCGATCAAAACCCGGTGTGGGCGACAAAGCGAACCTCGCTGCCGAGCTTGAAAAGGACCTCCAATCCGTAGTGGCCTGGGGTAGGAAATGGCTAGTAAATTTCAATGCCTCTAAAACGAAGCTGTTATCAACTAACCACCATAGACAATCGCATCTACCTTCCATTAGCATGGAACAGGCTTGCCTCCCAGAGAGTAAAACACTACGCCTCCTTGGCCTTACACTTTCGGCGGACCTCAAATGGAATGACTATATAGAATCCATTCCCAAATCTTTCGCTATGAAAGTCGGCTCTCTGTGCAGGGCCCGGAAGTTTTTCCCGCCTGAATCTATCTTGCACATATACAAATCTGCCATCCGCCCGTGTATTGAATACTGCTGCCATATCTGGTCGGGTTGCCCCTGCTACTCTCCTTGGGCTTCTTGACAAAATACAAAAGAGAATCTGTAACGTGGTTGATACTGACTTAGCAGACCGGCTGCAACCACTCTCTCATCGTCGTGATGTGGCTTCCCTGTGCCTCTTCTACAAGTACTTTCATGCCTTCTGCTCCGATGAACTTAGATCACTGGCGCCTCCTAAGCACGAATTTGCACGAGATACTAGGTTAGCAACTAGGTCCCACACTTTTACAGTTAAACAGATAAGATGTAACCGTAATTTCTACTCCAATTGCATCATTTCTCGCGCTTCCCGCCTGTGGAATTCCCTTCCACATATCTGCTTTCCCGACAGCTACAATCTCCAGGTGTTTAAATGTAGGGTCAATAGACACCTCCTATCACACTAACTTCCAATTATTCTCAGAACACTCTCATCTACCCAACCCTCATTCTCGGTATCCTTACCCGCCTATCACCCACCCTCTGACATTTCCTATATTTGACCATCCTTCCTCCACTCTATGTAGCCCCCTGTGCAGTAGTGGCGGTGAAATGCCTTGCTCGGGGTGAAACGCTTGTAAAAAAAAAAAAAAAAAAGCTTTAAAACTAATCCATGTTCCTGGAGCTCAGACTCTTTGGACGTTGGCACGAAAGACTAAAAAGCAATAGTTGTTTCCAGTTAAAGTGAAACCGTAGACTGAAAGAAATATGAATGAATGTAAGTCAAATTTTGATTTCCTGGTATCGATATCAAATAAGTTTTTTTCGTCCTAAACTGAATTTTGAAGTCTTCTGAGTAAATGGTATCATGGCTGAGACTAAAAACTACAATTATACCTACTTAGAGCCAAACCCGAAGCAAAAACTAAAATAAAAGGGCTGAAAAAATACAGACATACAGGCAGATAAACAGACACACACACAAACATCTTGCCTTTTATATATGTACATTATCGATTTTCTGCACTATTGTAACAACTGCAACTTTGAAACTTCTGGATATCGTTTCTTATGTCTTTGTCTATAAGTGTATCAAATTTGATTAAAATCGGACCACTCCTTCTATAACCCGATTTTTCGATTATCGATTTTCGATATTTATCAGGGTTACCTCGACACAAACCCTAGCTAAGAACACTCGCAGACGCTTATAGTACAACTGCGTAAATTTTCAAGAAAATCGGTTCAGCCGTTTCGGAGTCTATATGTAACGGACACACACATACACACACACACATACACACACACAATCTTCCATTTATAAATAAGTTTAGATGAAAATAGTTGGAAAATATTTTATGTCATACTTAAAGAAATTGTTTCCAATTGTTAAAAGTGAGGGGGCGATAGGTGAATTGTTGGTATATTTTATTTTTAATTTCACGCATGCGCGTTGTTTGTTCGTGATTTTGCCGACTGCACAGTATAGTAGGGTCATTTATGCACCGCCTGTGAGAAAAAGAACACCAAATCGAATTTTTCAGAGTGATTGTCAAACTGAGGAGGGTGCAGATGATTCAGAAAGAGTTGGATGAGTCTGATGGTGATTACGAAGGCACGACAGCTCGGAAAACCAACTCTGATTGTCATTATAAGAAAATATTTTCAGAATGTGTTGGTGAGGGCCTCAATCTCAGAACAGTGGAAAGCAACAAGAGACTTGAGGAGGGTCAAGAGTGTAGCTGCAGGACTCAGCACCATTCGACAAAAGTAGAAGAACCCTGTCGTGGTTGCAACCGCATCACACTTTACATCTAGTCACCTAAACCCCGAACTACAACCCCCTTAATAGTTACGTGTAGGGCGCACTTTAGCGAGAGACGAACAAAACTCTTGGTGTATCAAAGTTGAACTGAAGGCAAGAATTATTGCGGAATTCATGAAGAAAGGGAAGGAGAACCTCCAGAAGAGCTGCAAGAGATTTCGAAATCTTTTAATGGCGTTTTTTTTTTATAATCATATCGCCCATAAGCAAGGCATTTTACTGCTACTGTTTTGCAGGGGGATACATAGGAGGAAAGTTATGAGAACGAGTGACAGGTTATAGGGGGTTTCAGGATGTGGGCAAGAGAAAGATGAGAATACTGATGAGAGTGGAGTGGACGGAGAAAGGAGCATGAGAGAGAGGATGGATTTTATTTTATTTTATTGAATAAATTTTCTCTTTAGTTTTTCAAGATATTTTTGTGTAATTTTGATGAATATATCTCTTCAAATGAAATGAAAATTCGTCAATTGGTCTCTGTATATGTTGCATATATATTTGTTCTCAGAGACGGTGGCCCTACTATAACGTGAGGTCGACAAAATAATAAAAAAAAAACGCGCGCTTAAATATATAAAATGACGACAATTTATTCATCGCAACATTTATATATAAATATATATATATATATATATATATATATATATATATATATATATATGGTTCTATCATAACAATTGCGCTTTCCAATAATTGACGTATCGTTTTAAAAGAAAAAAATCTTTCAAGGACATTTAGCTATTAATATATATATATAATATGTGGTGTGTGTGCGTGTGTGTGTGTTTGTGTGTGTTTGTGTGTGTTTGTGTGCGTGTGTGTGTTTGTGTTCGTGGTGAAGGGTGTTCTGCAAATATCATTGACGAAATTTCTAATAATATGGCAAAATTTATGGAAAACCTATTTTCAGCTACCCAATGAAAAATACTTGCTTTCCTTAAGGCACTGACAATTGATCGCATCTTATCGTTTGCTTTTAATATGTATATATATATATATATATATATATATATATATATATATATATATATAAGAAAGAGAAATAGATAAACAGATATAGGTAGAAAGAAAGAAATGGATATGTAAGATGAAACAAAGAAATAGACATGAGTAAAATTATATATATATATATTGATACATAGATCGAGAGACAGACACACAGATAGACAAAGGGAAAAAGATACAGAGATAGTGTGAACGCTTTTTGAATAAAGTGGGACTAATATATATGAATATATGAGATAATGAAATGCGCACATATGAATAAAGTGTTATATATATATATATATATATATATATATATATATATGTGTGTGTGTGTGTGTGTGTGTGTGTGTGTGTGTTTGTAAATTCAAATGCATCTGTGCATTATGCCTATACGTGGATAATAGGTATTTTACATTGTTAGTTCCTTTCTATATATGTGTGTGTGAGTGTGAGTGTGAATGTGTTGATATAATTCTGAACAGAAACACATATGGCATATATATATATATATATATATATATATATATATATATGAGATTGTGGGGAAAAATACTTACCTCGAACCATTTTCAGCAGTCTGAGGATGTAATGTCATATTTTTGTTTAATACATTTTGTTGAAGCTGGTGGGAATATGTCACCGACACCACCGAAGTGAGATATGTAAGCAATTCCGTTTTACCATACACACACTCACCGACAAACTCACATCCTCAACCTGTACACACGTACACACAAGCACGTAGCACCCACATCTCTCACTCTCCCTCCCTCACTCTCTCTCTCGCTCTCTCTTTCTCTCTCTCTCTGTATATATATATATATATATATATATATATATATATATATTATACGCATTTGTTAAAGCCCCTCAGAGGACGAAAAGTATTGGTTAAGTATATTTTTTTCTATTGTTCCTTATTATTCGTTTTTTGGCTTCTACAGATATACCGGTGAGAATATTTACACACAAAAACACACACACATATTCATACGTCTTTCTCACTTAACATATATTGCACACTAGCAGTATGGGCCCGCGTTGCTCGGGTGTAATGGAAGCTTTAAAACTAATCCATGGTTCTGAAGCTCAGACTCAGCCTAAAGAATACTTGTGTCAAATTTGGTGAGCATCGGATAAAAATTGTGGATTTGTATAAAGGACATACAGACAGATAAACACACAAACATCTTTCCTTATATATATATATATATATATATCTTATTTCCTTATATATATATATATATATATATATATATATATATATATATTATCGATTTTCTGCACTATTGTAAGAACTGCAACCTTGAAACCTCTGAATATCGTTTCTTATGTCTTTATCTGTGAGTGTATCAAATTTGATTAAAATCGGACCAATCCTTCTATAAGCCGATTTTTTCGATTATTGATTTTCGATATTTATCGGGGTTACCTCGACACAAAACCTAGCTAAGAACACTCGCAGACGCTTATAGTACAACTGTGCAAATTTTCAAGAAAATCGATTCAGCCGTTTCGGAGTCTATAGGTAACGGACACACACACACACACACACACACACACACACACACACACACACACACACACACACAGAGACAAAGTTCAATTTATGAATAAGTTTAGATAATTATACTCAAACACTTGCACACACACATGACGAAAGCAAATTAGCATCATCGGCTGATCTTCCGAAAAAAAGTATTTTAAATGTGTTCATGTTAAATTTTTATTTTAAATATGTATTGATTACCTTTTGATTAAGTGCTTAGTAGTCTTATTTGGCTCTGACCAATAACAGGTTAACAATTATGTATATACTTACGGAATTTTGACGAAATTGATGAACTCCCACATATTTTTAATTTAGGTTTGTTTAAAAATTATTTTTAATTGAGACTCGTACTTGGGTAGGTTGATATTATGTCTTTTTTTAAAATAATTAAACAATATATTTATGTAGATCTACTGGCCTGAATAATCGAGAAATATTTTCCTAAGAAGATTTCTCGATTATTCAGGCCAGCAGATGTAAATAAATATCCTGATAAATATAAAAAAACAAAACAAAAACAGAGCATCTCCCCAAATAAGAGTATCTTTAAAACAAATAAAAACAAAATAAAAATTATATATATATATATATATATATATATATATATATATATATATATATATATATGTTTTCTAAACATATATCGTTAAATATAACAGGCATTGAATGTCTCTTATGTTTAATCACGAACCGTTCTAAACATCGTATTTTGGTTTTAATTTCAGGTGAAAACAAAGACAAAAATTGGATATCATTTTATTATGCTGGTTCTGAGCCTTCGGCTCACATGAGCCATCTTCAGAGAGGTTTCAGGGACGTTAACATAAAGACATCCACCATCAAAGATGATATTATCTTGTGTTGACATAAAACATTGCTATGCAACGATAACACTCACTGAAGAGTAGACGCAGTTCGTAAATTTGTAATGCGGTTCTATAACGTTTTACCACGCGAGAGACCGAAATGTTAACAGGACCATATGTCTAAATGCAATGTACTGTGTTATGAACAGATTGAAATATGATTTTATTAAGAGTGGTTGTTTTTTCTTTAATGTAGATGGCCTCCCATATCTGAATGTTCTTTTTATTGTGTGTGTATGAGTGAGTATATATATATATATATATATATATATATATATATATATATATATTGTAATGGTTGTTACAATGGTTCATAAATTCATAGTATCACTACACGAAAATATTCGCGTTTTGAAGCTGCTATGTGCGCTTCTCATCGGGTGATATGTTGAAATGAAAATTAAATGGTGAAAACGGTTTATTTATGGTGATATGATTTTTAAGTGAATGTTGGGTGGGGGCTTATTTTGGTTTAGTCGGCCGTATTATAGCCCGAGGGATATAGCCTTAGTTTAGGAGAGGTAGTGTAGTTTAAAACAGGTTCCTTGTTTATTTTGTCTGGGTAGTTCTTATATTGGGATTTATGGTTTTTTTAAGGAGGGGTAGGCATTTTTTGTTTATTTTTCTGCTATCTAAGTGTGATGGAAGTGGCGCCGCTGTTAATGAGAACGATGTAAATAAATGTGGGTTGGAAGTTTAGTATGATCTAGTCGTCCGTTTGTGGTTCTAGAGGAGCCGCTTTGGGTTAGGAGAAGGATGTGGGTTGGACAGGTCCTCTTTTCGTTTAGTTTAGGTAATTCTTATGTTGAGATATATGTTTTTTAAGGAAGCGTGGATAGTTTTTATTTTACTACTATTTATATATATATTATAAATTATGTTTTAGAACATGTACATAATTTTTTCTATATAGAAAAAATAATGTACATGTTCTAAAACATAATTTATAATAAATATTCACAGCTCTATACATCATATATCGAGCACTGTTTTAAATTAATGTTTTGAACGGTGAAAAAAATTTCTTCGTTCTGTACTCACTCGGACATATATATATATATATATATATATATAGGTTTCATTAAAAAATTATAGACAAGGTATTATGGCTAAGATTTTTATGTCATTTTTATGGAATATTATGATTTTTTTAAGGGTATAATTTATATAAAAATTGTCTAAATATTTGGTTTTGGCTCTATTTTTAGCCATTAAGGAAGACGGATTTTATTTTACGTGTGAGAGAATATGTGTAACGTTTATGTGTGTCTGTAAAGTCTTGGCTTTGTTTTTTATTCCTAACATGGTAAACATATTGTTTTTGATGTTCGTAAATAAATGTAAGATCCTTCTTCTTTCTTGATAGTTCTACCATTATCTTTGCCTTGTTTGGGGCTGTGGATGATGCTTTGTGTTATCAACAGTTATGCTGCGAATAGAGTTTGGTAGTTCTCCGTGTGTTTAACTGAGACAAAACTGAACTCTGGTCTGAGAGGTGCAAAGTTAATCTTCCTGTCAACCATGTTGTAGTGTGGCCAATTTAATTGTTTACAGAGGATCTACCCAAATACAAGTATCCATTAAAAATAATATTTAAAAAAATGTATATATATATGTTAGTGCAGAAATTCCTTTATTAATGCACATTCAATCAATGCTTTCAAATTCTTCTTCATGAGATATGTCCCTTCAGGGCGTAGGCGATCATGGACTTCCACTTAGCGCTGTTCCTTGTTGCTCTCTATATTTTTCCTCTTGGTATCTCTCCTAAACTATACTCCGCCATTCATCTGCTCAAATCTATCAAGTATGTTTCACGCTGCTTTTCTCTGTCTCTCTTTCCCTCTATCCGTCCAGTGAGTATTAAATTCTCTAGGCCCTCTTTCTTCATGACGCGTCCCCAGAAATCTCAGCTGTCTCTTCCTGATGTTAAGTATGATTTTTCTTCTCGTTTGCATCCTCTCCAACACCTCATTGTTGCTCACATGCTCAGTCTGTGGCATCCTCAGCATCTCTCTGTAGAACCACTTTTCTGCTTGCTCAAACGTCTCTTTCCTCCTTGAAAAGATCGTCCAACATTCCCTGTCATACAAAACAAAAGATATCACATAGCAATCCACCACTCTTTGCTTCCAATGAGATAATTCTGTCTGTCAGTGTGATTAGCTTTTGAAATGCGTCCTTGCCCATATAACTGTCGCACTTTCCCTCCTCTGTCAAAACGCTTTTCCAGGTATTTAAATTTCTTTAGTTATTTTATTTTAGTTTCTCTGTGACATTTTGGGGTCTTCTTTTTGCTGATGACCATACATTCAGTTTTTTGAGGTTTATGCTCACTCCTTTCTTCTCGGTTTCGTTTGTTACCTTCAATGAGATTCTCCTGTCCCCCAATTCTCTGGTTAACTTTTGAAATGCATTCTTGACTATACCAGTGCATCTTTGGATTTTAACATCGCCCTTTCCATCGTCTGTCAGTACGCTTCCCAGGTATTTAAATTTCTTTACTTGTTTTATTTTAGTTTTGCTCCGACCTGTAGTTGGCATTTTAGGGTCTTCTTTTTGCTGATGACATTCAGTTTTCTTGAAGTTTATGCTCAATTCTTTCTTTTCACTTTCTTTTGCTACCTTCTTTGTTTTCAGTGATATTTTCCTGTCTTCCAGTACTCTGGATAGCTTTCGATTTGCGTTCTTGACCATGCCAATGCTTCCTTGGAACTCAGCGTCGCATTTTCCATCCTCTGGCAGTAAGCTTTCCAGGTATTTAAATTTCTTTACTTGTTTAATTTTAGTTTCTCCGACTTGTAATTGGCATATTGGGCTCTTCTTTTTGCTGATGACCATACATTCAGTTTTCTTGAGGTTTATGCTCAGTCCTTTCTTCTCGCTTTCTATTGCTATCTTCTGTAGGAGGTCCTGCATTTTCTTTCCGAGTCTGCTATCAGCACTGTATCATCCGCGTATTTTACATTGTTGAGACTTTGGCGTCAATGACGAAACCCGGTAAGGGTTATATTTCTCTCAGAATTGTTTCGCTCTATAAGTTAATTGGAGTAGATAAATCTATATATCGCCCGGTTCACACTCCACCCACGTCTATTGAACAGGTGTAGAGGCTCATCCCTTGTTCCCTGTTTAGGATGTGGTTTCCGGCTTTCTCTTTTCCAATCTTCTCACTTTAGTTACTTTTTTTTTTTTTCAATTGGAGTAGATAGATCTATCTATCGGCCGGTTCACACTCCGCCCGCGTCTATTGAACATGTTAAGAGGCTCATCCCTTGTTCCCTGTTTAGGATGTGGTTTCCGGCTTTCTCTTTTCCAATCTTCTCACTTTAGTTACTTTTTTTTTTTTCAATTGGAGTAGATAGATCTATCTATCGGCCGGTTCACACTCCGCCCGCGTCCATTGAACATGTTAAGAGGCTCATCCCTTGTTCCCTGTTTAGGATGTGGTTTCCGGCTTTCTCTTTTCCAATCTTCTCACTTTAGTTACTTTTTTTTTTTCAATTGGAGTAGATAGATCTATCTATCGGCCGGTTCACACTCCGCCCGCGTCTATTGAACATGTTAAGAGGCTCATCCCTTGTTCCCTGTTTAGGATGTGGTTTCCGGCTTTCTCTTTTCCAATCTTTTCACTATTACGTAGCCCCCTGTATATCAGTGCCGTTGCCGCCTTGCTCGGGGTGATATGATTAAAAAAAAAAAGTTCAATAGATCAGTTAAGAAAACACATCATATTCTTTCTATTTTTGTATATCTGCTGAATTCATTTCCTATCCAGGCACAAGCGGTTCTTGATTATCTTAATGTCTTTTTCGAAAATGAGGGATCAGTTTATATATTGATTATAATATAGAATTGATCCCCCATTTTATACCCAGATTATAATCTCTTATAAGCAGTTGGCATATATATTATTCTTCTGGTTGCTTTGTCTTTTCAGGAGGTAGGCGACTATGGCCTTCCACGTCTTACTATCCCTGGTGGCTCTTATCACGCTTTCTCTTGTTACACCACGCAACCCCCGTTCTGTCATCAACTAGCTCAAGCCCATCAATCTAGAATATAAATGTATAAAAACTAGCATGGCCACAAAATGAGGGATCAGTTTATATATCGATTATAATATAGAATTGATCCCCATTTTATACTCATATTATAATTTCTTATAAACAGTTGGCATATATATATTTTCTATAAAGCGCAGATAAAGGTCCATCTGCATTTGTTTTGATCTTTCAGGTACCATTCTGACCATGGATATTGTATTCCTTGTCCGATATCTTTAATGAAGCCACACTGTTCTTGTCCTATATCCTAACCCTTACCCTAACCCTAACCCTGCCGATTCTGTTGCGCGCTCTGTTCATCAGAACCCGGTTGATGAGTTTTTTTATGTGGCTCATTAAGATGGATGTTCGGTGGAGTTCACATTCCTTTTCATCTCGCTTCTTAGATAGTACTATGAAAATTGATCTGCTTAGGTTCTCCCCTATAATGCCCTATAGGGACGTCAGCATCTATTACAACACCGATTAGCCTTGCTGCTTTGTTTCCGTTCAGTTTGGCCAATGCCGATTCCACTTTGGTTTTCAATATTTCTGGTACGTATGTTTTTCTTTTGATTGCTGGTTGCTCTCTCTTGTCATGAAATAAATCTCCGATATACTCGTTTCATTGCTGAAGTATTTTTCTTATCCTAGTATGAGTGTTCCATCCTTTGCATTTATAGATCCTGTTGCTGAGCAAGTCTTTTGTTTGTTAATTCCTTTCTTTTTTTTTTCAAGCATATCTCTTTTATTTTCTCACTATTTTGTAGAATCTGTCGTTGAAAGATCGTTCTTCAGCCTGTCTGCATTTGCACCCGAAGGCGAAGGACGCGTTCCAGAAGCTGAGTAAAGTACTAAAACACAGGAAAATTTCACTACAAAGAAGTGAGTGGTAGATTGCTATGTGATGTCAGTTCTTCAATATGGCAATGAATGCTGGGCAATATCAACAAAGATGAAGGAAAAACTTGAAGCAACTGAAATGTGGGTCTCCAGAACAATACTGGATATAAAGTGGGGGATCAATTCTATATTACAATCAATCTATAAACTGATCCCTCACTTTGTGTTCACAGCAGTTTCTATACATTTATATACCTGAGATCCAAAAGCACAAGGAAGCATTCCAGAAGCTGAGTAAAGTACTAAGACACAGGAAAATTGAACTAAAAACGAAGAAGAGAGTGCTAGATTGCTGTGATGTCAGTTCTTCAACACGGCAGTGAATGCTGGACAATATTATCGAAGATGAAGGAAAAACTTGAAGCTGTAGAAATGTGGTTCTACAGAAAGATGCTGCGGATATCATGGACCGAGCATGTGAGCAATGATGAGGTGTTTGAAAAAATGGGAACGTAAAGTAAATTAATTTTGAGCATCAGCAAGAGACAACTAAAGTTCCTGGACATGCAATGAGGAAGGAGGGCTTGGAGAACCTGATCCTGACAGGCCAGGTAGAAGTAAAAAGAGACAGAGGAAAGCAGCGGATAACATATTTCAAGGGCCTGAGCAGTTCGATGACGGAACGGAGGTTGCAACAGAAGAAAAACGTACTAAGAGCCACCAGGGATAGGACGACATGTAAGACCATGATCGCCTACGTCCTGAAAAAACAAGGCAAATAGAAGAAGAATATATATGCCAACTGTTTATAAAAAATTATAATGTGGATATAAAATGAGGGATCAATTCTATATTATAATCAATATATAAACTGATCACTCATTTTGTGGCCATGCTTGTTTCTATAGATTTATATTCTAGATTGATGGTCTAGTGGATGACAGAACGGTGGTTGCGGGGTGTAACAGGAGGAAGAGTGCTCAGAGCCACCAGGGATATGGAGACGTGGAAAGCCATGATCTCTTGTATATATATATATTTTTTCATATCTTGGAATCGTTTTCTGACATTTCTGTATCATGTCAAGAAACTCTTCAGGGATCCACACGTTTTCTTCCGACATGCTTTTAATTTTGGGATGATGTCATTTGCTGATGTCACTTGAGCCACTCTTAGTGAGTCTCATTTTGTGGTTTCGTTTCCAAATTGTTCTCTGTATTCCTTTTCTACACTGTCCGTGTACATTTTCTGCAGTTTCAGGTCAATCCCGAATCTGGTTTACTGCACTTTTAGGGCCACGTTAGGTCTTTTTTAATATCCGGAGTTTTTACCTAAGTTTGCATATAACTGGTATGTGGTCGCTCCTGCAGTCAGCAACTTAGGTAGTCATTCAGCCAGTCAGTTAAGTGCCATACGTGATACACACTTTTGGCGATCATGTCTCGAAAGAGATATGACTGACTGGGCAGAAGATTTTGTATCCTGCTCTTTAAATTGTAGCTGAAGAGAGAAAAGACAGATTGTATTAATAATTAGTAATTAATGGGGGATCAGTTTATGACTTAATAACAATAGAAAACTGATCTCCCACTTTTTTGCCCAGTAGAAGCTTTACTTATGTTTCCAACTATTATCTTCATTCAGTCAGTTAAGTGCCATACGTGATACACGCTTTGGGCAATCATGTCTCGAAAGTGATATGACAGAAGATTATCACGCAGTAGTTTGCCATTGCTTTCTGTGGTAGACTGGTTGCCAGCCAAGTCTATAGAGCCCAATCTGTTCTATTATGTAACCCATAACTAGAGGGAAGAGACGGATTAATACCTTTCCTAAGGGCATTTGTGAGTAAGTGAATGCAAGGAATATCAACTGGAATTCGAACTCGGTTCTCAGGTTTGGCGTTCCGAGTCGATATCCATTGCACCATAACGCACACCCACTTAGGTAAAGTTTTTAGTAAAGAACTGCCTTCCTGAATCTCTTGTTGATAAAAATATAATCAATTTGGTAGTTTCTCGTAATGGACTTATCCATGTCTATAGTCTTTTTGGGTGCCCTTGGAACCAGTTGTTGGTTATTATTTGGTAATTTACTGTGCACCATTACACTCATTTCTCACCACAGCGATTGAGGTGACCTAGAGCGAAATTGCTGACTGTTTCACCTTCCTTCTTTTTGGCCAACTTTGACATTTAGATCTACCATGATAATGCTTATTTCTTGTGACTTGCACTCTACCTGGGCGTTGTCTAGCACGGAGTAGAAGGATTTGATTGCTTCTTCTGTACTTTGTGATGTTGGTACGTACACCACTATAACCGATATACTGAGAGGCCTCCTTTTCAGTTTAACTACCAGAATTCTTTCCGGTATCTGGAAAAATCCCATAACATATTACCTTGTGTCTTTATCCAGTATAACGCCGACTCCTTTTCCATTATTTTCACCTTGTGGTACAGTGGATATCGGCTCGGAACGAGAAGCCGGGGAGCCGAGTTCGAATTCCGGTTGAATCCATTGTATTCACTTACGCGCAAATACCCTTGGGAAAGGTATTAATCCGTCTCTTCCTTCCAGTTATGGGTTAAATAGCAGGAGAGATTGGGTTCTATAGCCTTGGTCGGCAACAAGTCTACTGCAGAAAGCAATGGCAACCTACTGCGGGATAATCTTCTGCCCAGTCAGTCTGCGATCATGTCTCTTTCGAGACATGATCGCCCAAGCGTGTATCACGTATGGCACTTAACTGACTGACTGCCAATGGCTTGGAAATAGCGTCCAACTTCCGGAAATCTACACAGAATCTATGGCCGCCATCTTTCTTGTCCACTACCACTAGGAGACATGATCGCCCAAAGCGTGTATCACGTATGACACTTAACTGACTGACGTAAGTACTTCTATGATCGTCACTGATAATGTTTTCGTTGTTCGGTCACCTTGTTTCACATACCTAAAATGTGTACGTTTAATCTAGTCACTTTTCTGCTTCACGTTTTCCACTATCAACAACTGTTTATCATCATTCAGACATTCTACGTCTAAGAGTTATTTTTTGTTTGGGGCGAACAGTTGCAGGATAATGGTCCAGTGGCATCTGTCGCTCATGTTCTTCTATTCTGGGTGGGAGATAAATTCTGAAAAAATAATAGTGCGGTTAAATTCTTATATACCAAAATTCAATTAGTACATAATTTTCGATTAGTATTATTGTGTTTAATTATAGTAATTGAAAACTGATTTTTAAAGTTACCGATTAATAAAAATTTTCTAAAATTTTGAAAATGGTTAACTATTTTGGTTGTCAAGTATCACGAAAATTACAGTCGTATTAAAAATGGTCTGTTATAAATCGATAAGCTTTTTAATATCAGCCGATAAAAAAATAAATATCTGAATATTTGACTTTAAGAATTTTTTCAATATTTTGATTTTTATCATGTTGACTTTGAAGATCTTGAAATTTTTGATTATTGTGAAACAAAATGGACGATTTAATTAGCTGTTGAAATTCACATTTATTAAAAAATATCCAAATATAAAAGATGAATGCATTTACTACGGAAAGATTGGATATAAAATTTACACTTAAACATTTCTATGATTATAACATGTTTGGAAAATTTGAATGGGGAATTTATGAGTACCGTTTAGTTATGTGAAGAACAGAAAAATACCACGCGGTAAACCTGTCTAAATAATTTTTTCATAAAAAATTCAGATCAATAAAATTAACTCATTACTTCACTCCTGTGTTCACATCCTTTTCTTGCCTTGTCTCTTTCACCCACTGTAGCTGGTTGTCTGTTCTCCCTCTTTCCCTGTTTAAAACTTTAACTCTCTTATGTAGCCCTCTGCACATCAGTGGCGGTACCGCCTTGCTTGGGGTGAAATGATTAAAAAAATGACATTTATTTCATTACGTTTATTCAATAAAGTTTTATTCTCAAGAAATTTAATATTTCTTAAGAATAAAAATTTAACAAATTTCTTAACAATAAAAAATCTATTATATAAACGTAGTGAAATAAATGTCATATGTAAACATTGTAAAATGTTTACCTTAGAATATGGAAAAAAACTATGTTTACTAACTTGCATATATCTAATAATTTATTTTAGAAAAATAATAATTAACTAAATATTAACACAATTAAATTGATATTAATTTTTTTGTAACAATTAAATAGATATTTTAAAGATTCTATTAAGATATTAAGAATTGTATTAGAAAATAATAATAATAAAATAGATTTTATATTAAAAAAATAATATGAATTTAAAATATTTTAATAAATGAATGAATATTAAAAAATGTTATTTATAAATTAAAAGTTTTGAAAACTTAGAATAAAATGTATTCTGTATTGAAATAAAAATAGTATATTATACTCAAAGGCCCCTTTAAGTTAGATCAAAAATATAAAATGTTTTCTTTCTTTCTTCATCACTTTTTCTTTTTTTTTTTAGAAAATGTTGAAATATGGAGAAAGCGGAAAGAAAACATTTCGTAACAATAATGGATATATCAATGTAAATAGGGTCTAGACAGGGATTTTAAAAATTAAGTTGACACCTTGGCCGTTAAGATTGAAAGAAGAATTCATGTATTCCTCCAAAATATAAACTTTTTAAAAAATTTAAATGAATCTCGATTCTGATTAGTTTAACTGAACACGCACATAAATTTTTATATTTTTCCATATCTATAACAAACGTATTGTTTCTTATATTTAAATGAAAATCCTTTTCATCACTATAATCTAACATTAGTTGATGTCAAGGTAGATCTTGAAATATGGAAATTTCCGTGTTGCAATGTATTTTTAATAAAAAACAAATTTAATTATGTGATTATATTATGATCTCGAATATTTATTGTATTGAGCACTTTTATAAAAAATATAAATGCCGGAGAACTCGGAATTGTAAAAGTAGGTTCTCTTCAGTTGGATATATATATATATATATATATATATATATATATATATATATATATTCATAAAAAGATAAAAACTTTCTTAAATCAGATGGGTTTTTCGACGGTAAACCCATCTCATCAGCAAGACCTAAACAATGTTTTCAACATTGATTAAATTTATCTGTCGAAATGGCCACTCAAATTAAGAAAACTTGAATGTTTATATGCAATAAATATTGACCCTGTAAATAAATAAATTTGTTTTTTTATACTGAGCCCTCTGGCTAGATGAGTGTTAACATTTAATATTAACAGGATCTTTTGGGATTGACTTCAAGCCGTTTTTTCGGATATATATATATATTCGATAAGGGTATATATATATATATATATATATATATACCCTTATCGAATAAGTGTTTAACTTAATTCCTTTGTCTACATCTACATGTGCTCTATTTCATCAGTTGAAAATCTTGGGTTACTGAAAATTTATATTGGTAGTCCAATTAACTTTTTAAAAAAGCATTTTTATAACCATCTCTCATCTTTTATTACTAAGGATAAACAAAATATGACATCACTTTATATATATTTTTGGAAGGTAAAAGAAAAGAGGATAAAAACGCATAAAATTACATAGAACATTCTCAAACAAGCTAGAATATCTAGATCGGGGAATGAATCGTGTTTTTTTTTTAATCATATCACCCCAAGCAAGGCGGTAAGGCCACTGGTGTGCAAGGGGCTACGTAAGAGTGAATAGATTGGAAAAGAGAAAGCCGGAAACCACATTCTAAACAGGGAACAAGAGTGAGCCTCTACACCTGTTCAATAGACGTGGGTGGAGTGTGAACCGGGCGATAGTTCAGTCTATCTACTCCAATTGAAAAAAAAATTCAAAAGAAAAGAAAAGTGAAAAGATTGGAAAAGAGAAAGCCGGAAACCACATTCTAAACAGGGAACAAGAGTGAGCCTCTACACCTGTTCAATAGACGTGGGTGGAGTGTGAACCGGGCGATAGTTCAGTCTATCTACTCCAATTGAAAAAAAAATTCAAAAGAAAAGAAAAGTGAAAAGATTGGAAAAGAGAAAGCCGGAAACCACATTCTAAACAGGGAACAAGAGTGAGCCTCTACAACTGTTCAATAGACGTGGGTGGAGTGTGAACCGGGCGATAGTTCAGTCTATCTACTCCAATTGAAAAAAATTCAAAAGAAAAGTGAATAGATTGGAAAAGAGAAAGCCGGAAACCACATTCTAAACAGGGAACAAGAGTGAGCCTCTACAACTGTTCAATAGACGTGGGTGGAGTGTGAACCGGGCGATAGTTCAGTCTATCTACTCCAATTGAAAAAAAAATTCAAAAGAAAAGAAAAGTGAAAAGATTGGAAAAGAGAAAGCCGGAAACCACATTCTAAACAGGGAACAAGAGTGAGCCTCTACACCTGTTCAATAGACGTGGGTGGAGTGTGAACCGGGCGATAGTTCAGTCTATCTACTCCAATTGAAAAAAAAAAAAGAAAAAAAGAAAAGAAAAGTGAAAAGACTGGAAAAGAGTTACTTTGTCTGCAAGAAAAATAGAAGTCATGAAGTACATGAAAAGTGACTTCTTACTAAATCAAAGGCATGAAACTATAGTAAATTGTAAACATATTAAAGAATTAAACTTACAATCCTGATATGATTTCAACAGCTAAGGCATGAAAGTATAGCAATTGTGAACTTTTTTACAGTAGTAATCTTATCTTGATAATTTACTTTAACTAAATGATCTCTTTCTGATCTTACTTATTTTTTTTCTATTACAAATTGTGGTTTATTTACTGCCTTAAATTGAAATTGAAATTTAATTTTAATTTAATTTTTTTAATTTTTCTGTTAAACTTAATTTTAAAATTAATATTTTCATTTTAATTTAAGTTTCTTTTATTTTATTTCTCCAATTTATTATATTAGGTCTAATGAATTTATATATTCATGTTATGTTTTTAAATTTCCGCTAATTTACGTTTATGAATAATTTCACTGTTTATTTGGTTTCATCATTGTTTTAAATGCCAACGGACTGACTATCTATCTATCTATCTATCTATCTATCTATCTATCTATCTATCTATCTCAGTCTGTTTCTTATCTATCTATCTATCTATCTATCTATCTATCTATCTATCTATCTATCTATCTCAGTCTGTTTCTTATCTATCTATCTATCTATCTATCTATCTATCTATCTATCTATCTATCTATCTCAGTCTGTTTCTTATCTATCTATCTATCTATCTATCTATCTATCTATCTATCTATCTCGGTCTGTTTCTATCTATCTATCTATCTATCTATCTATCTATCTATCTATCTATCTATCTATCTATCTGAGTCTGTTTCTTATCTATCTATCTATCTATCTATCTATCTATCTATCTATCTCGGTCTGTTTCTATCTATCTATCTATCTATCTATCTCGGTCTGTTTCTATCTATCTATCTATCTATCTATCTATCTATCTATCTATCTATCTATCTATCTATCTTAGTATGTTCATATCTAACTATCTATCTATATCAGTATATAAACAATATAACTGATGTTTGTATCTGTCTGCAATTCACTTCCGGCAAAAATTTATTTATTTTTTCTTAGCCGTTACTGTTGTTTCTTCTCATTTTTCCTCTTTGTTCTCTTCTTCACTTTCTACTCTTTTTGTATTTTTCCTTTTCCTTTTCCTCTTTCTTTTCTTTTTTTTTTTTTACAGAAGTATAATTTTTTTAATGCCAAAAGATTTGAATCCAGATACCATGCAACCGATATCAATATCTGTCTACAATCCACTTCCTGCCTATATTTAAGATTTCTCTCCTAGCCATTTTCATTGGCTCTTTCCTATCAATACTTTCTCACTTATTTTCCTTCTTACTTTCTATTTCCTCTGTAACTTTCTCTTTCTTTCCCTTTTCTTGATTTCTAATCTTATTTTCTCATCCTTTCTATCCTTTTTCTTTTTCTTTTTCCCCCTCATTTTTAATATCTTTTTACCTCGCATATAAAGATTTCCAAAAATAAAAGCAAGTGGCGTTCTTTTAAGTTTTTTTCAATAAAATGTTTCATTATTAACTTGCTGATGAGACATTGTTCTTTTAATGTCGAAACAAAGTGTACAATTTTGTAGTAGTTTTTAGTTTGCATATGTTCTAAAGTAATAATTAATAATAAATATTCATTGCTCTATTTTATATTGAGCGCTGTTTTAAATTAATATTTTGAATGCTGCAATCATTTTCTTCGTTCCTTATTCATTTGTATAATATATATATATATATATATATATATATATATATATATGTTTTGATTGTTTAATTACTGACTTTCTTGTCATAATAACTATTAGACAAGTGCACATTTGTATTAAAAATGTTCAATACACTTATATTGTAGAACTTTTGAATATTTTCTATTTGTAAACTAGTTATTACGCAACATAGGTTTCTACCATGAGTACTACTGTATATATTTGAGCTTAACCAAAGACACCTTTAAAACCAGGTGGTTCAATCACAAGTCTAAATTCAAAATAGAAAACTTAAAAAGCTGTACAAAATTGGCTAGCCACGTGTGGAAATGAAAATCAAAATATGTAAAAAAACCAGACATAACGTGGAGCATTGTAAAAACACCCAAGCCTTACAACGGTGACAAAATATGTAGACTGTGCCAAGAAGAAAAATTAGATATAATGCTATTCCCAAACAAAAACGAACTGTTGAATGAAAGGACGGAAATTATGACCAAGTGAATCTATACTAAGAAATACTTCTTAGGGTCATACAACCATAATAAAAACGCCATCATTCGTTTTATTTTAAAAAATTGCGCGTTCAAAATTCCCTGCCACATGAGCATTCAAATAAAACACCGTTACAACAGCGTTCTTAAAAAGAAAAACGGTAAACGGTAAAATCAGTCATTGCAAATCGCCTGAAGACACCAGTCATAGTATAAACAAGGGTCGAGTAATAACTCGTTTACAAATGGAATATATATATATATATATATATATATATATATATATATATATATATATAGATAGATAGATAGATAGATAGATAGATATTGGTTGTTATCTTTTGATCAAAAAATGAGCGTGAAAGAAATGGCTCTTTAAGAAAATTCGATGCGTGCAACTGAAAAGAGATAGTCAAGTTTGTCCTTGAAATGGCAAATTACAATTTAAGCAACCTTTAAATAAAGGCCAGTTAACTTCTTTCTTGTGCAGATAGGGTAGAAATCGGCCTAGATGTAATTGGTGCTACCTGCAAAGGTTTCCATATTGTCGGCACTGCGCGGGCCTTTTCGTCAGGCTGAAACCGATTGCTGGCTTATATGAAGAGTCGACGCCATTAATCATTCTTTTACACTGCACTGTAATAATCGATAAAGATTTTAAGCTTTTTTTCTCAACCGCTTCCTAAATGTAAAAAGTAATTTTTTCCAGTTATTATTATTAAAGGAATCTATATTTTTAGGGAGAATATCACGTTTTAATTAATCGAATCTAAATATCATAAAGTAAGGGAATATTCTGAAAGAAATAATAAAAAAAAATCATTATCGAAACCCTAAGAGTGTCATCAGAAATGATCGGTCAAGGACATTTACGCCTGAAAAGATTGATTGCTAACGTAAGATGTTGAGTTATCTAAAAAGCCGGGGCTTTCTTTTTCACATTTACAACGTGTCGTATTTTATCGCAAATGTCAAGTCAAACATCCTGCTTGGATTCAGTTGGCTTATAAAACAAACTCTCTTTGACTAGGAAATTTTTATTCCTATCTATCTATCTATCTATCTATCTATCTATCTATCTATCTATCTATCTATCTCGGTCTGTTTCTATCTATCTATCTATCTATCTATCTATCTATCTATCTATCTATCTATCTCAGTCTGTTTCTATCTATCTATCTATCTATCTATCTATCTATCTATTTATATATCTATCTCATTCTGTTCATATCTATCTATCTATCTATCTATCTATCTCATTCTGTTCATATCTATCTATCTATCTATCTATCTATCTCATTCTGTTCATATCTATCTATCTATCTATCTATCTATCTATCTATCTATCTATCTCAGTCTGTTTCTATCTATCTATCTATCTATCTATCTATCTATCTATCTATCTATCTATCTATCTATCTATCTATCTAAGTCTGTTCATTATCTATCTATCTATCTATCTATCTGTCTATGTTGAGTTATCTAAAAAGCCGGGGCTTTCTTTTTCACATTTACAACGTGTCGTATTTTATCGCAAATGTCAAGTCAAACATCCTGCTTGGATTCAGTTGGCTTATAAAACAAACACTCTTTGACTAGGAAATTTTTATTCCTATCTATCTATCTATCTATCTATCTATCTATCTATCTATCTATCTATCTATCTATCTATTTCTATCTATCTCGGTCTGTTTCTATCTATCTCGGTCTGTCTATCTATCTATCTATCTATCTATCTATCTATCTATCTATCTATCTATCTTAGTCTGTTCATATCTAACTATCTAACTATCTCTCTCAGTCTGTTCATATCTATCTATCTATCTATCTATCTATCTATCTATCTATCTATCTAAGGAGGTAAATAAGTATATATATAGTACTGTTCAAAAGTATTAAAAGAAGAACTATTTTATCTTTTATGAGGCATCAAAATAAAGTTTAAAATCACCTCTGTCCTAACACTTTTGCACACTACCGGTAGTGTGCAAAATATTAGTACAGGTGTAATTTTCCTAAAAACGTCACTTAAATTCAAATACAGGGTGAAAAGCCAAACTTTTGTCAGAATTAGTTAACTAAAAAGGAAGAGGAAGGAAGGCTTCGGAATTTGAATTGGCCCCCACAAAGCCCTGATTGTAGTGAACATGTATGGGATATTTGGATAAAAAAAACTGATAAATCTAATGTTACTTTGCAAGACACATTTTAGAAACAAATACAATCTGCTTGGCTGGAGATACCATTAGATACATTGAAGAAGCTTGTGATGTCAATGCCTGACAGAATGAAGGCTTTAATCAAAGCAAAAGGCTATTATACTAAATTTTAAATTTATGTTATAACTAGTATTTTTTGCTTGTGAAAGCATTTGTTGAATAAATCAAATAAATTTACTTTAATTAAATTGTTTATTTCCTGTCAATATGCCTCATAAAAGATAAAATAGTTCTTGTTTTAATACTTTTGCACAGTACTGTATATGTGTATATGCGTATATATACATTAATATATTAATATTAATCCGGTGTGAATGGAAGGGTGCTCAATACTGTATAACAGAGAAAAAATATATACTTTGGTGAGCTCAGATCGGAAACTAAGAATGCCACCTACATCTTCATTTCATGTGCCGTGTCCGTTCAAGACGGAACCGATTAAAGTAGGGTACCCCCACTAATTCGCGTGGAAAACAGCATAGCGTAATGAAAAAAGGCCACAAACATAACGAAAATAAAGTTTATCGTCAAAATGTTGATAGTATTATTAAGAGGAAAGTTGAAAGAATTTGTAATTATTTTTTGGAATTTTTTAATCCTTTCTAAAACGTTCGAAATTTTGCTTAAAATGCTTGTTTTGTTTATGTCATCGCCGCCTACAAAGTTTAACATGGATTTTTTTAGCGTATTTTTTTCTGTTGAAAATATTTATTTGAAAATTTTTGAAAAAATCAAATTTTAATTAAATTTTCAGAACTTACACAAATGAATGAAATTATTTCTAAAATTGTTTTTTTTTTTCAATATTGGTAAACTGATTTTTTTTAAAATGTGTTACCCCCCCCTTACTTAATTTCATTAAATTTCGCACAGAACCTTCTTATTTGTTGAAATTATTTTTTTTTGTGAAAACTAGAAGTTATTAGAAATTGCAAATCACCTAATATTTTTTTTCAAATTTGTACCATTTAACTGAAAATCTGCTCTGAATTGAAAAATAATGAATTCAATACAACTATGACATTACTTAATTAGAAAAACTGTTAATTTTTTTTTGTTAATAAGTAATATTAAGGACATTATTGTCTAAATAGGATGTGCGTTGTGGTGCAGTGGATATCGGCTCGGAACGAAAAATCGGGGAGCCGAGTTCGAATTCCAGCTGAATTCATTGCATTCACTTACGCGCAAATACCCTTGGGAAAAGTATTAATCCGTTTATTCCTTTCAGTTATAGGTTAAATAACAGGACAGATTGGGTTCTATAGCCTTGGTCGGCAACCAGTCTACCGCAGAAAGCAATGGCAACCTACTGCGGGATAATCTTCTGCCCAGTCAGTCATGTCTCTTTCGAGACATGATCGCCCAAGCGTATATCGCGCATGGCACTTAACTGACTGACTGAATATAATAGTTGGAATAATGATTAAGGCTTCTACTGGTCATAAAGTGGGGGATCAGTTTATTACATCTTAACAATAGGAAACCGATCCCCCACTAATTACTACATAATAATATAATACATTTCTTTCCCCTCTAGCTATGAGTCAAATAACAGGACAGATTGGGTTCTATAGCCTTGGTCGGCAACCAGTCTACCGCAGAAAGCAATGGCAACCTACTGCGGGATAATCTTCTGCCCAGTCAGTCATGTCTCTTTCGAGACATGATTGCACAAGCATGTATCACGTATGGCATTTATTGGATGTCATATAGTAATAAAGTGGAAACGAAATTTAAGAGTCCAAAATTGCAAAGATCAATAAACGTAGTTACGCTTCCCTATTTTTAAAATAATTTTTAATTTATTTTATTTTTACCTTATTTTCATGTATGGTAGACTGCAATTGTTATTATTATAAAATGGTTACGTAATTTAAGAGTTTTGTCCCTTCACTTAGATTTATTAAAATTGTCGTTTTTGGTCAAGCGTACAACCTGTCATCGCCTAATCAGTCAACAGTCTGTCAAACCTTCGATCAGATGAACACGACCAATCGTTAATAATTTGTTGTATATTACCTTTTTATGCTATAAGAAAGTAATATTTTTTCAAAATCAGCTTAATTTAATTTTCAATTTTCTAATTTTGCTAAAATAAAGTGTCAGAAATCTTTGGAAATATTTTTAAAAATCGATGAATTTTTGTTTGTTTACAAATTTCTTAAAATTAAGAAAATGGCTGCTTTAAAAAAAAAATTAAGAAATCCAAATTAATTTTGACATTCCAATCTATATAATTTCTATCTGAAAAATACCAGAAATTTTTACTTAATGGAAATAATAAATTTAATTATTAAGCTTTTAATTAAATATAAAATGAAATCTTTAAGAATGTTTTTTTTTCATTTTAAAAATTTCATTTTAAAATTAGGTATCGAAATTTTATGCCGAAAAGTGGAGGTACCTAGATTAAAGCACTCAACCTCTTCTTGTGGCTTAATATATTTTGCTCTGATATTTCTTCCAAACTCTGCTCTGCTATTCATCGTTTAAGGCCATCAAGTATGCCATTCGTTGTTTTTCGTGTCTATTGTGGTGATACCGACCGAGCAAAAGCGAACATACCGGATGTTGTCTCTATGCCGACAAGAAAGCTAATGAATAAAAATCACCTCCGCTCAAGTGAAATCGTGCAGTTGTTCAGGTTGAAAAATCAAAATTAATCAAATATCAAATTACCATTTCGCCAGCCTTCGCGAATTTTATTTGCCAGCCAATGGGAAGCCCGGAATCAAATACAAGGGTGAAATTCGAAACTAGCTTTTGATCCAAAAAGCAGATATAAAAAGCGGAGACACAAAAGCTTCGTCAGACAGAAGGAATCTTAGGCTAGAGTTATCAGTTTCTCCCTTGATTTAAGTCGAGCGGCTACTTTGCTGACCTCTTTCCTTCCCTGTCTCATTCGTACTTAATGACCTTTTCAAAGGCATTCCTCAAAAGTACTAACTGACCTTTTCAAAGACATTCCACACAAACCGACATGCTAACCTACTGATATTAGAAGCGGCAACTCCTAAATGAACATTCTTTGACTACAAGACGCTTCCACATTCCTAAGCCTTTATCTCTTTCAGCTCATTATTTGTCATGAGCTCTCTAACCTCCGTTGGACTTTTATTTCAGGTATTACTTTATTTGTAAAACATTAATTGAAATATATATATAAATGTTATTTTATGGTCAAAATTGCCTTTCTTGATTTTATAATCATTTTATGAATTATAGTGGGCTATCTTCCCACAAGGCCAAATTCCGTTGACCTGCTACGGTACACTACTACCCTTTGCTAGAACGGAATCCTACAACTACTAGAAAAGAATAAATAAGAGAAGATATACTCGCTATACTATCTTTCCCGCTATACGCTTTGTGAGTATCAAGTTCTTCAAATTCTTCTTCCTTAATGCGTGTCCCAGAAATCTAACTATCTCTTTCACGCGTTAAGTTTTCTTCTCGTTTACATTCCCTCCAAAATAAAAAAGTGGAATATATATCCCAGTTTATCTAAAGATACTGGAATATATATGTAATGAATTATTTTGAACATTATTTTTACCGATACTCGAATTTAAGTAGATATTCTGTTTTTAATTAAACAGTATTTTATATTTATATCTACCAGCCTGATTATTTCACGATAAATTTTTATGACGAAAATGTGTGCTACCCAACAGGATTCGAACCCGAACCCGAACCTGCGACCCCTATTACATAGGGGAAGCATACCATTTGATCTGGTACCGTCTTGACCACTCGACTATGGATAGCCTCATTATCAGACGAGGTTTTTATCATGCTGATCAAGAGGCTATCCATGGTCGAGTGGTCAAGACGGTACCAGATCAAATGGTATGCTTCCCCTATGTAATAAGGGTCGCAGATTCGAATCCTGCTGGGTAGCATACATTTTAGTCATAAAAATTTATCGTGAAATAATCAGGCCGGTAGATATAAATATAAAATAATGTTTAATTAAAAACAGAATATCTACTTAAATACGAGTATCGGTAAAAATAATGTTCAAAATAATTCATAACAAATTGTCGGTTGCTTATAACCAAGTTTCGTTAATTTCCGTAATATATATATATATAGTCATCCGCGGACAGATTTGTTTCGCTGTATCACAGCTCATCCGATCGCCTTTTACCCAGGATTGAAACCTGACCGAATTGATGTCAGTCGGCGATTATATCTCTGGGCTACGGGCGCTCGGTAGAAGGAGGCAGACATTTCAGTGTGCATATTATCATTATACACGCCCAATAGCTGAGAGTGTTCTAATTCATTGCTGAATGAACGATGCGTAGATACCAGAGTAGCTACTGTTTTTCAAAGTCTGCCATTCTTCCAGAGTGCTCAATCAGGGTGTGAGAGCGTAAATATTCATCCGCAGACAGATCTGTTTCGCTGTATCACAGCTCATCAGCACGATTAGACAGCCGATTGTCTTTTACACAGGATTGAATCATATATATATATATATATATATATGTGTGTGTGTGTGTGTGTGTGTGTGAAAATTAAAACAGACAGTTTATTCCATGGTTAAGCGGGGAGGTGTGGGCCCATTTCAGGCGAACCTTTATCAGCTTCCGTCTTTATTGTACTGAAGATTTTCTGTAAAATTGATACTGACATATTCGGTCAGACATCATAAGAATTTAATATGTTTGTTTTTAATCATTTCACCCCAAGCAAGGCGTTAAGGTCACTGATGTGCAGGGGGTTACATAAAAGAGTTGAAGTATTAGGCAGTAGGAGAGTGAAGACAAAGACGAACCAGCTACAGGGGGTGAAAGAGAAAGAGCAAGAGAAGTATGTGAGCACAGGTGTGAAGACAGTTCCGAAGCTAGAGAGAAAGGAAAAGAACAAGCTACACGGAGAGATGTAGAAAGGGCTGGAGTTATATAAGATATTTGAAGTATTAGGCAGGCGGAGAGTGAAGAAAGAAAGATGAACCAGCTACAGGGGGTGAAAAAGAAAGAGCAAGAGAAGGATGTGAACACAGGAGTGAAGACAGTTCCGAAGCTAGAGAGAAAGGAAAAGAACAACCTACACGGGGAGATGTAGAAAGGGCTGGAGTTATTGAAGAGATTTGAAGTATTAGGCAGGAGGAGAGTGAAGAGAAAGATGAACCAATTACAGGGGTGGAAGAAAAAAGGCAAGAAAAGAATGGGAACACAGGTGTGAAGAGAGTTACGAAGGTAGAGAGAAAGGAAAAGAACAAGATACACGGGGTGATGTAGAAAGGACTGGAGTTAAGTGGATAAGAGATGAGAATTGACTTTGCATTTAAATTCCTGGAGGTTATAACCGTCAGGATAGCAGGTAAACGCAAGGTTCACAGGCGGGAAGTGCGAGAAAAGAAGCTGATGGAATAGAATTGTCGCCTGCATTTGGTTGATCTAACTGTAAAAGAGTGAGACCTTGTTGCCAGTCTGATTGACCGAGTAAATTCTTGGGGAGGGGACACCAGTGACCCAAGTTCGTCAGAGCAGAAGCCATGAAAATATTTACAGAAGAGTCAGAGGGAAGTCACATCCCGACGATGAGAAAGTGACTGGAGTTGAGCCGTCAGGTCGGGGACCAATCACATTACAGATTTTTCTCTGGAGCCTGTCGAGAACACTGAGAAGAACAGCATGGGCGCCTGACCAGATACGACAACAGCATTCCATGCGCGGTCGGATGGTTGATTTGTATATGTGCAAAAATGGATTCAGGCGGAAAAAAGTTCCCGACGCGACTCAGTGAACCAAAATTCCTAGCAGCGAGTGGATTTAGGTTGTGATTCAATGTAATTATTCCACTTGAGGTCAGAAGATGGGGCAAGGCCGCGGAGTGGCAGTCTATTGCTTTGGGGAGACTTGCTTGGTCAATGCTTATATGAGTGTCAGGATAGTTGACAGATAGGAGTTTCGTTTAAGAAGCACTTGATAGAGAAACAACCTGGCAGAGGCTAACAGAATTTGTTTCGTTACATTTTTTTAAATCGCAGAACTGCGAAACAACACGATGTAAATTTTCTAACAAGGTTCTAGTGTAGCCCAAAACGGTAATCTGACTCTCTTAAACAAAAAATGCTCCACGTTTGAAGTGGAAGGATTTCATTCTGTGTATGTGTGTGTGTAAAATAAAGAGAGAGAGAGAGAGAGAGAGAGAGAGACAGAGACAGACAGACAGACAGACAGAGTAGAAGAAAGATAGAGAAAGAGAGAGAGAGAGTGAGTGAAAGGGAGAAAGAGTGGAATTAATCTATCTAATCTAAACTTATTTATAAATGAAATGTTGTTTGTGTGTGTGTCTGTGTGTGTGTCCGTTACCTATAGACTCCGAAACGGCTGAACCGATTTTCTTGAAAACTTAAACAGTTGTATTATAAGTGTCTGCGAGCGTTATCAGCTAGGTTTTGTGTCGAGGTACCCCCGATAAATATCGATAATCGAAAAAATCGGGTTATAGAAGGAGTGGTCCGATTTTAATCAAATTTGATACACTCATAGACAAAGACATATGAAATGATATTCAGAAGTTTCAAGGTTGCAGTTCTTACAATAGTGCAGAAAATCGATAATATATATAGATCAATTCCCAAGTAGGCATCTACGCAGATGACACGACAATATACTCCCGCTCCAGTAAGAAACCTGTCGTGGCCGACAGACATAATCTCGCTGCTGACCTTGAGCGGGATCTACACTCTGTAGCGAACTGGGGCAAGAAGTGGCTTGTCAACTTCAATTCATCTAAGACCAAGCTGTTGTCTGTCAACCATTACAGGCAACCTCTCCTGCCTCCTATAAGCATGGACCAAGTGATTTTCCCTGAGAATGGATTCACTATATTGAAGCCATAGCAAAATCTACTGCTAAGAAGGTTGGGTCACTATGTCGATCCAGGATGTTTTTTCCACCTGAATCCATCCTGCATATATACAAGTCAACCATCCGTCCGTGCATGGAGTACTGCTGCCATTTATGGTCAGGTGCCCCTGCCGTTCTCCTCAGTGTTCTTGACAAAGGAGAGTCTGTAATGTGATAGGTACTGATCTAGCGACTCGACTGCAGCCACTTCCCCATCGTCGAAATGTGGCCTCCCTTTGTCTGTTCTATAAATAATTTCATGGCTTCTGCTCGGACGAGCTTAAGGCACTGATGCCTCCTCAACAGGTGTTTACTCGTGCAACCAGACTGGCAACTGGGTCCCACCCATTCACAGTCAGGTTAGCCAAATGCAGACGACAATTCTACTCCTGCAGCTTCTTCTCTCGCAATTCCCGCCTGTGGAACTCGTTCCGTATTCTTGCTTTCCTGACGGCTACAACCTCCAGAAATTTCAATGCAAAGTCAAAACTCATCTACTAACCACTGGACTCTAGCTCTCTCCCCTCCCCTGTATAACCTTCACTTTCTCTCAAACTATGTATCTGTCATCGCACCTGCTTTCTATTGTTCCTTTCTAACTAGTTTGTACTCCTCACTCTTTCTAATTAATCTTTTTACATTTATGTAACCCCCTGCACATCAGTGGCGTTTCCGCCTTGCTCGGGGTGAAATGATTAAAATATATATATATATATATATATATATATATATAAAGGCAAGATGTTTGTGTGTTTCTGTTTATCTGACTGTATATTTGTATTCTTTTCAGCCCTTTTATTTTAGTTTTTGCTTCGGGTTTGGCTCTAAGTAGGTATAATTGTAGTTCTTAGTCTCAGCCATGATACCATTTACTCAGAGGATTTATTTAGCCTTCAAAATTCAGTTTACGACGAAAAAAACTTATTTGATATCGATACCAGGAAAGCAAAATTTGACTTATATTCATCCATTTTTCTTTCAGTCTACGGTTTCGCCTTAAATGGAAACAACTATTGCTATTTAGTCTTTCGTGCCAACGGCCAAAGAGTCTGAGCTCCAGGACCATGGATTAGTTTTAAAGCTTTCATTACACCCGAGCAAAACTGGGCTATACTGCTAGTTTCAGTATAAAACAAATTTAATATATGAGAAAGGATAAATTCAGTGTTTAAAAGATTTGGCTAACAAATCCATTACAAAAAACAAACAAACAACAAAAACAAAAAACATTCTCGCTCTCCTCGCCTGCGTGGATATGCCTTGTGGTGCAGTGGATATCGGCTCGGAATGAAAAATCGGAGAGCTGAGTCCGAATTCCAGTGGAATTCGTGGCATTTACTTACAAGCAAATACCTTTATCTGTTAAGTGCCATACGTGAAACACGCTTGGGCGATCATGTCTCGAAAGAGACATGACTGACTGGGCAGAAGATTATCCCGCAGTAGGTTGCCATTGCTTTCTACGGTAGACTGGTTACCAACCAAGGCTATAGAACCCAATCTGCTCTGCTATTTAACCCATAACTGGAGGAAAGAGACGGATTACTACCTTTCCCAAGGGTATTTGCGCGTAAGTGAATACAATGGATTCAACTGGAATTCGAACTCGGCTACCCGGTTTCTCGTTCCGAGTCGATATCCACTGTACCACAAATGGAGTAAAATGCGTAATGGTGATTATACTTTCTCACAGACGGTACCCAACTGACCATACTACACTGTACAGTTGCCGAAACTGAAAACAAAAAATGCACATGTTCCAAATTAAAAATATAAAATAGTGACAATTTACCCAGTTCTCCATGTATTACAAAATTAAATGATTTTATTCTGATTACTTTGTTCTTTAAGCATATTTCCAATGTTACTGCAACTTCTACATTAAAGCTTCTTTGCTTGCACTTCCCGCCTGTGGAATCCTCTTCTGTATACGTTCTTCTTTGAAAACGACAATCTCCAAGAATTTTAATGCAAAGTCAATTGCCATCTCTTATCTTCTTGACTCACATCCTTTCCTTGACAGCCCTTGTATCATGTTCTTCTTCCTTTCCACTTCACACCTGTGCAGTCCTCTTCACACCTGTATTCTCATCTTTTTGTTACTCATTTTCTGATTCCCCTGTAACTTGTTTCTCTTTCTAATCACTCACCTCTTCTGTAACCACCTGTGCACTAGTGACAGTTCTACCTTTGCTTGGGGTAAAATGATTAACAAACAGCATTCTTGACAGATCATCTATTATCACAATGTAATGTGTTATGGAGATGTGCGTTGTGGTGCAGTGGATATTGTCTCGGAACGAGAAATCTGGGGCCGAGTTCGAATTCCAGTTGAATTCATTGCATTCACTTTCGCGCAAATACCCTTACGAAAGGTATTAATCCGTCTCTTCCTTCCAGTTATGGGTTAAATAACAGGACAGATTGGGTTCTATAGCCTTGGTCGGCAACCAGTCTACCAGCAATGGCAACCTACTGCGTGATAATCTTTTGCCCAGTCATGCATGTCTCTTTCGAGACATGATCGCCCAAGCGTGTATAACGTATGGCACTTAACTGACTGACTGAATATAATAGTTGGAATAATGATTAAGGCTTGGTCATAAAGTGGGGGATCAGTTTATTACTTCATAACAATAGGAAACCGATCCCCCATTAATTTCTACATAATAATATAATACATTTTTTTCCTCTCTAGCTATGAGTCAAATAACAGGACAGATTGGGTTCTATAGCCTTGGTCGGCAACCAGTCTACCGCAGAAAGCAATGGCAACCTACTGCGTGATAATCTTCTGCCCAGTCATGCATGTCTCTTTCGAGACTTGATCGCCCAAGCGTGTATAACGTATGGTACTTAACTGACTGAATGTGTTATGTGCGTTGTGGTGCAGTGGCTATCAACTTGGAACAAGAAATCGGGTAGCCGAGTTCGAATACCAGTTGAATTACTTGCATTCACTTATGCACAAATACCCTTGGGAAAGGCATTAATCCGTCTCTTCCCTCCAGTTATGGGTTAAATAACAGGACAGATTGGGTTCTATAGCATTGACTGGCAACCACTCTACCGCAGAAATGGAATGGCAACCTACTGCGTGATATTCTTCTGCCCCGTCAGTTATGTCTCTTACGAGACATGATCGCCCGAGCGTGTATCACGTATGGCACTGAACTGAATGTGTTTAATAACAAAATGGAGTAAAACATAAACAAAAGAAAAATCGGCTAGACTATATTTAACAAAAATATATATTTAAAAAAATAACGTAAAATTTTCAACAATACCCATCTTTTTCGTGAACATGTCTATACACATCAATTTAAACATCGCTTTTGTCTGATGAAGTCCTAACAGACGAAACACGTCAATATTTTTTCATTTTTTCCCATAAAACTTCGTTTTAGAATTACATTTGCACGAACAAATGGAAAGAAATCCTTTTTAGATCCAAAATATCCGCACGATAAATTATTTTTCTTTGCCAAAATTGCAAGCAAACGTATTTATCATTAGGAGAGCAACAAGAGGAGAGCAAGACACAGAAAGCGACAGATGAGAGAGGGCAAAAGAAGAAAAAAGTGAGACCGTGGGTGAGTGAGAAAGCAAGAGAGATGCGGAGAAAGACAACGGGAGTGAGAGAAAGTTAGAAAGAGAAAGACATGAAGTGAGAGGGGAGGAGGAGGAGAGACAGGTACAGATAGAAGAGGTTAAAATGTAAGGAGAAAAATTGAGAGAGGGAGAGTGAGGAAACAAAAGAAAGTGAAAAGAAAGTAGCGAGCAAGTGAGAGAGAAACAGGAAGAGAGGCAGATACACTAAGAGACAGATGGGAGAGGGCAAAAGAAAAAGGGAGGATAATGAGTGAGTGGGAAAAAGTAGAGAGAGTGGGAGAAATTGGTTGGTTGGTTGGTTGGTTGGTTGGCTGGTTGGTTGGTTGGTTGGTTGGTTCATTTAACCACCATATCAACCTTCATTAGGTCATTTAATGCTGAAAATCGTTTTTGATTTGTTTTATTTAGTTTATTTGTTTTATTGTTGGTTAGTTAGTTAGTTAGTTAGTTAGTTGGTTGGTTGGTTGGTTGGTTTGCTTGATGGTTGACTGGTTTCTTGGTTGGTTGGTTGGTTGGTTCATTTAACCAGCATATCAACCTTCATTAGATCATTTAATGTTGAAAATCGTTTTTGATTTGTTTTATTTAGTTTATTTGTTTTATATTAAAAAATTTTATTGGTAACCTTTTTTTTTCATTCAAAAGAGTTTTGTTGATAACATTTTTCATTCAAAAAAGTTTTGTTGAATACTTTTATAGCATTTTGACCCCAGTTTGGGGATCAACTATTTACCGATAGCTGGGACCATAACAGGTGCTACCACTTCAGGTCAGGGTGGACCTGGGAACAACAGCAATTAAGAGGTGGTTCCATACTCCTCACAACCTCATAATTAGAGGCCTTGCTGCCGGATGCAGTTTTCTGTCATACCCAGGACCGAGAGAAATTGGAGTCAGATACAGATAGAGAGAGGCGGGAGATAGCAAAAGAGAAAGAGCATGAAGTTTGAGAAAGAGGGAGAATTTGAAAGCCAGAAAGATAAAAGAAAGAGAGAGAGAGAGAGAGAGAGAGAGAGAGAGAGAGAGAGAAAGTGTAATTGGTCGAGATGTAGCGGGTGACAGAGAATGAGAGAGAGATAAGAGACGTTAAAAGCGAGATGGGCAATTAACTATTCAGAAAAAGGAGAGAGTTTTGCAGCGGAGAGAGGGAAAGAGAGAAAGAGAAGAAAATGAAAGTGGTTAATAAGAGAGAGGGATCGATATAAAAAGGGGAGTTAAAGAGAAGAAAAGGAAAGCAGAGCGAAAACGAAAGAAAGAGAGAGAGAGAGAGAGAGAGAGAGAGAGAAAGAAGAAGAAGAAGAAGTGTAGAAAAGGCAGCGTGGGAGGAAAAGAGAAAATGAGAGATGAAATCGAAAGAGAAAGGGAAAGAAAAGAAAAAGCGAGAGGGAGATAGAGGCAGAAAGAGAGATGGATAGAGATAGAGAATGAAAGTCATAAAAAGGGGGTTAGACAGTAAAGGAGGGTAAGAGAAGATAGAGAGAGAGAGAGAGTGAGAGAAGGGACAAAATGACAGAGCTAGGATGATGTGGAAAAGCATAAGAGGGAAACAAATGATAGAAAGGGATAAAAAAGAAAAAAAAGTGAGCGAGTGAAAAAGAAAGAAAGAGAAAGATAGAGGAAGAGTGATAGAGAAAAAGAGAGATAGGGAGAGAGAGAGAGGGGGAAAGTTACTTCGTGAAATAAATAAAGAAGAAGAAGAAGAACAACAACAACAACAACAACAAAATGACGGGATCGAATTTTTAAAAAAAGACACGTTGCAAGAATTGTAGCAATGGAAGATATGAAACTCAGATTCCACAAATCCAAAGTGTGAATTCACGTATTTTGGTGCCACAGTTCCTACCACATTCGTTCTTTGATTTCCGGTTGGCTCAGGCTGTATGTCTCTTCCAGAAGAAAGAATCGCCTAAAGGCAGGAACCATGAGGAAAATGGTAACGAAAATAACATCTAAGATTTCCTGATTATATTGGCCAACAAGCAAAAGCCGAATACTTGTTACCTGAGACAGGAGGCGTTGCTAGTTATCCATGAGAAGGTGAGCGGGCGGGCGCGCACGCACACACACACACACACACACACACACACACACACACACACACACACACACTGATATGAAAAAATATGTGTGCTATTATGGGTGTGGTATCTGGAATTATAATTAGAGGTAAAAAATAAATGTATACTGAATATATGTGTGTGTGGGCGTGTGTGTGTATGTGTGTGTTCGCAAGGATAAGCAGATATAAATATCTCGTGGGAGATAGCGATTCATATGGATAAATTTTATACGAATAACTTGACACATAGATAGATATGAAGAGGTTGAAGTAGATAGATAGATAGATAGATAAATAGATAGATAGATAGATAGATAGATATGAACAGACTGATATAGATAGATAGATAGATAGATAGATAGATAGATAGATAGATAGATAGATATGAACAGACTGTGATAGATAGATAGATAGATAGATAGATAGATAGATAGATAGATAGATAGATAGATAGATAGATAGATAGATAGATAGATATGAACAAACTGAGATAGACAGACAGATAGATAGATATGAACAGAATGAGACATAGATAGATAGAAACTGAAAATAGGTGCAGAGAGAGAGGGAGAGAGAGAGATGAACAGATTTAAATATAGATTTTTGTTTTACATCTTGTCAATTTTTTGCAGGATATTGAAATCTATATATATATACATATACATATATAGTCATCCGCAGACAGATCTGTTTCGCTGTATCACACCTCATCAGTACGGTTAGACTTCGATTGCTTTTAAGCCAGGATTGAAACCCGACCGAATTGGCGTCAGTCGGTAATTCTACCTCTGAGCTATGATAGAAGAAGGCAGACTTTTTAGCGTGTATATTATCATTATACACGCCCAATAGCTGAGAGTGTTGTAATTCATTTCTGAATGAACGTAATATATATATATATATATATATATATATATATTAAAAGAAAGTGGAAGAACACGTAGATTAAAACTCACTGTGCAAGCATTTATTTATAAAGAGTACTCGATACAGAGTAGAGCTTAATATTGTAATTTTTTATTAGAATGGATTATTAAAGCATAATATCACTACACAAAAAATTTCATGTTTTAGAACAGTATTGTTCTTCTTCTTCCGGTGATAAGTTTAGCATTGTTCAGAAACATGAATTTTTTTGCGTAGTGATATTATGCTTTAATAATCCATTCTAATAACAAAATTACAATATACTAGCGGAACCCGTGGAATTTCCATGGAAGGATAATTATGATTTCCTGTAAAAATTTTACTTTGTCATACTACAAATGATAGTAACGTCTTCAACGACCCTCTGGCCATTGACGAGAGGGTTGTTGATGCTTCTGTAACTTGTCTTTTTTACAGGCTCCTGACAATCCATCTTTCTGACGATCCGTTTTGGTGAAACCTTGTTATGTCTCTCTAGCTCACTAGGTATACTTTATATATATATATATATATATATATATATATATATGTGTGTGTGTGTGTGTGTGTGTGTGTTGATGATAATGCTTCACTAATATAAGTCGCATTAATTAATCCATCGCTGGGTTGGATTCCAGCCACTTTTTCATCGGCGGGATGTGGCTTTCCTCTGTCTCTACTATAAATATTTTCATGGCTTCTGCTCTGACGAACTTAGGTTACTAGTGCCTCCTCCACAAAAATCTACTAGGGCAACCAGACTGGCAACAAGGTCCCACCCTTTTATAATTAAATCAACTAAATGCAGCCGCCAAATCTACTCCATTAATTTTCTTTCTCGCACTTAATACTGTTGTCATATTTGGTCAGACGCCCCTGATGTTCATCTCAGTGTTCTCGACAGGCTCTAAAGGAGAATCTGTAATGTGACTGGTCCCGACCTGGCAGCTTGACACCAGCCACTTTCTCATCGGTGGAATGTGGTTTCCCTTTGTCTCTTCTACAAATATTTTCATGGCTTCTGCTCAGAAGAACTTAGGTCACTGGTGCCCCTTTGTCTCCAGCCACTTTCTCATCGGTGGAATGTGGTTTCCCTCTGTCACTTCTACAAATATTTTCATGGCTTCTGCTCTGACGAACTTAGGTTACTAGTGCCTCCTCCACAAAAATCTACTAGGGCAACCAGACTGGCAACAAGGTCCCACCCTTTTATAATTAATTCAACTAAATGCAGCCGCCAAATCTACTCCATTAATTTTCTTTCTCGCACTTAATACTGTTGTCATATTTGGTTACACGCTCCTGCTTTTTATCCCATTGTTGTGGTACAGTGGATATCGGCTTGGAACGAGAAACCGGGGAGCCGAGTTCGAATTCCATTTGAATCCATTGTATTCACTTTCGGGCAAATACCCTTGGGAAAGGTATTAATCCGTCTCTTCCTTCCAGTTATGGGTTAAATAACAGGACAGACTGGGTTCTATAGCCTTGGTTCGGCAAGCAGTCTACCGCAGAAAGCAATGGCAACCTAGTGCGGGATAATCTTCTGCCCAGTCAGTCATGTCTCTTTCGAGACATGATCGCCCAAGCGTGTATCACGTATGACACTTAACTGACTGACTGAATATAATAGTTGGAATAATGATTAAGGCTTCTACTGCTCATAAAGTGGGGGATCAGTTTATTACTTCATAACAATACGAAACCGATCCCCCACTAATTACTACATAATAATATAATACATTTCTTTCCCCTTTAGCTATGAGTCAAATAACAGGACAGATTGGGTTCTATAGACTTGGTCGGCAACCAGTCTACCGCAGAAAGCAATGGCAACCTACTGCGGGATAATCTTCTGCCCAGTCAGTCATGTCTCTATCGGGACATGATCGCCCAAGCGTGTATCACGTATGGCACGTAACTGACTGTTGTCGACAGGCTCCAAAGAAGAAAAAGAAGAAGTAAATTACTTTCAAAGTAATTGAAACTCACCTGAAGCGAGCTGAATGTGTAATGCTCTTCAAGCCAATGACATTTTCCACTGAGCTTCTCTACTGCATATGGCTTCATTTAATGTATTGTGTTCCTCTCGAATTTATATTTAAACTGGGGTCATCAGGAGAGAATGTGCACCGTTTCGGGGCCTTCCTCTCAATGGTTCCACTTGCACACCGGCCCCGCTCACTAATGTAAGGCCCCATTATAACGATATACAATTGTTTCGTAGATGTACAAACTCAAATGTCTAACGGCGAAATGAGATTTACGAAAAATTACGCCCCTGCTGTTCATCTCATTGTTGTCGATAGGCTCCAAAGAAGAATCTGCACTGTGAGTTGTCCCGACCTGACAGCTCGACTCCAGCCATTTTCTCATCGGCGGGATGTGGCTTCCCTCTCTCTTCTACAAATATTTTCATGACTTTTGCTCTGACGAAGTTAGATCACCAGTGCCTCCTCCACAAGTACGGGTTCCTGCATTGCTCAGTGTTATTTGTGCGTAAGGGAATATATCCAACCTGAGTGAAATTGAAAACTGAATTGAATTATAAAAGTTCGATTCACATCAGGTGACTCTCACGTTCGTCGTTTTGCCACTTCTACCATATATTTTGTAAGAACGAGTCAAGAGGCCGTCGGGCGCCTATGATTTTTAATGTTTCCTTGTAAGAAATAAAAAATTCAAATGCCATCAGCATAAACGGAACACTGGTAATGGATGAAAACACAATCAAATATCTATCTAAACTTATTTACCAATGGAACTTTTTGCGTGTGTGTGCGTATGTGTGTGTCTGTGTGTTTGTGTCTGTGTGTGTGTCTATGTGTGTGTATCCGTTACCTATAGACTCCGAAACAGCTGAACCGATTTTCTTGAAAATTTACACAGTTGTACTATAAGCGTCTGCGAGTGTTCTTAGCTAGGTTTTGTGTCGAGGTACCCCCGATAAATATCGAAAATCGATAATCGAAAAAATCGGGTTATAGAAGGAGTGGTCCGATTTTAATCAAATTTGATACACTCATAGACAATGACATAAGAAACGATATTCAGAGGTTTCAAGGTTGCAGTTCTTACAATAGTGCAGAAAATTTGATATCCATACCAGGAAATGAAAATTTGACTTACATCCATTCAATTCTCTTTCGCTTTAAATGGAAAGAACGATTGCTTTTTAGTCTTTCGTGCCAACGTCCAAAGAGTCTGAGCTCCAGGACCATAGATTAGTTTTAAAGCTTTCATTACACCCGAGCAACGCCGGGCTATACTGCTAGTGTATATATATATATATATATATATATATATATACATAAGGTGCGATTGGTAAATTGTCGCAATTATTTTATTATTTCAAATATTCTTTAGGCTGAGTCTGAGCTCAAGGACCATGGATTAGTTTTAAAGCTTTCATTACACCCGAGCAACGCCGGGCTAATACAGCTAGTAATTAATATAATTGGGGCGTTTGAAATTAGAAGGTACTTTCAGTTAAGTGCCATACATGATCCACGCTTTGGGCGATCAGAGCGGTGTTTGGGTAGGTAACAGACGAAAGCGTGCTAAAAACCACTAGAGATAGAAAGATGTGGAAGGCCATGATCGCCTACGTCCTAAAGAGATAGGACACATAGAATAAGAACAAGTATTTAGAAAAAGGAGAAGAAGATTGAGACGTTTGGAGTTAGAAAGTACTTTCCGCCACAAAATGAAAAACAAGAAAATCGTGTTTTAAGTTTGTCGATTTCGAAATGCCATAACTTTTGATCTATTTAACACAAACCAGTCAATTTTTTTAAACGAAAGCTGAAATCATCTACTTTAACATAGAAATATTTATACTTACACTTAACTAATTTTCACATGCACTACCGGCCATAATTATTTGGCCACCCCAGAGTTTTAAAAAAATGATGTATTTCATACTATTATTTAGTAGTTATTGCCAAGTAGATAATTGTAAATGAAAATAGAATGGTTCTTTTGTTATTATACTAAGCATAATTTTACAAATAGCGACAATTTACCCATCGCACCCTGTAGATTTGTTATACACACACACACACACACACACACACACATATATATATATATATATACACTACCGGCCATAATTATTAGTCCACCCCAGAGTTTTAAAAAATGATGTATTTCATACTATTTTTTAGTATTTATTGCCAACTGAATAATTGTAAATGAAAATAGAATGGTTCTTTTGTTATTATTACTTTGCAAGATTTTACAAGGCAAATAGCGAAAATTTACCCATCGCACCCTGTAGATTTGTTATACATATATATATATATATCTATATATACACTACCGGGCATAATTATTAGGCCAACCCAGTGTTTTAAAGAAATGTTATATTTCATACTATTTTTTAGTATTTATTGCCAACTGAATAATTGTATATGAAAATAGAATTGTTCTTTTTTTTAATACTGCACAATGTGCATCACATGAATTTATAAACAATATTTAATAATTACCTATAATGCAGTTTCATCAATGAAAGAAAAGAAAATTTAGGAGGATTCGGATGAGTTCATCTTTGCTTCCTTGTCTTGTATAATTTTGCAAATTATAATAACAAAAGAACCATTCTATTTTCATTTAGAATTATCAACTTAAAATAGTATGAAATACATCATTTCTTTTAAAAAACTTGGTTGGCCTAATAATTATGGCCGGTCGTGTACATGGCGGAAATTATCTTTTTGTGCTGAAGGCCTCAATTATAAAACAATCGGAATATTTCGTAAGAAACAAAGAAAGTGTACAGAAAAAATTACAGGTTCATCATCTAAACCTTCCACAACTAATCAAGTTTACAAAATCATTGAGCATACCGACGTAGTGTTATGGTTAGCAAGTTTATTCCTTGATCAACTGTCACTTGATCAATTACGACTGAACTATTGTAGCTAGATCTGTTACGACCAAATAGTAAGTTCGATTCTCACTGGTTACCTCATATTTTCAGGGGACACTATTTGTTCTTCGTTTCGCTATTTAGTAAGTATCGTGTCGATACTTGAAAAAATTAACTCTTCCGTTTTGATAGCAAGAAATGACAATAAAATACTTATAAGCTACGCTGTCTGGTTTCAGCGAGAAAAAGAAAGATTCTCGACAGGCTACAAAGGAAAATCTGTAATGTTATTGGTTTCGACCTGGCAGATCGACTCCAGCTACTTTCTCATCGGCGGAATATGGCTTCCCTCTGTCTTTTCTCTACAAATATTTTCATGGCTTCTGCATTGATGAACTTATGTCACTTGTGCCTCCTTCCACAAGAATTTCTTCATGCAACCAGCCTGGCAACAAGGTTCCAACCTTTTTAAAGTTAAACCTTACAAATGCAGCAAACAATTCTACTCCATCAGCCGCTTTTCTCGTGCTTTCCGCCTGTGGAACTTCCTTCCATATACTTGCTCTCCTGACGGCTACAACCTCTAGGAATTTAAATGCAATGTCAATTCCTATCTCTTATAAAAAAAAAAAGAAAGAAAGAAAGAAAGAAAGAAAACAAAACAGAAAGCAGACAAAAGAGAAAGTAAAATAATTAAAACAACAAAACTAAACATAAACAAAAAACAAAAAAGGGAAAGTAAATAATACACACAAAAAAAAAGAAATGACAAAAAGAAAAAAGAAAAAAAAGAAGCAGTAATTCAAAGGAAGAAAAAATAAAAAAATAAAACAAATAAAATAAAAAAATAAAAAAAGATAGGCAAGAACCCAAAAGAAAAATAAAGAAAAGAAAAAGAAAAATCAATAATAAAAAAGAAATAGATAAAAAAACAAAAAGTACGCAAAGAAAAAATCATTAAACTAAAGAAGAAATAAAAGCAAGAAAAAATTAAAAAAAAAACCTAAAACAGAAAATATATAAAAAAAACAAAATCAAAAAGAAGAAATATAGAAAAAAAGTAACAAAAAGAAAAAAGCAATTAAAGTTAAAAAGAAACAGAAAACTAAACAAAACTAAAAAATAAAATAAAATAACCCAAAAGAAGTAAAAAAGAAATGAAAAAGAAAAGATAAAGAAAATAAAAATAAAAACAATAACACAAATTAAAAAATATAGAAATAAAAGAGAAATTAAAAAGAAATTCAAAAAATGAAACCCCACCTCAAAAAATATACAAAAAAAGAAACGAAAAGAAATACAGAGAAAAGAAATAAAAAAAACACACATACAACTTGATCTAAATAAAGAAACGAAACAAAAAGAAAAAAAATTTGCTCCAAAAAGATATAACGAAAAACAAGAAAGAATCAGCAATTAACCGAAAGATGTGACGACGGAATGAAAAAGAAAAAATAAAGAAAAGAAAATGAACGAAAATAAAAATAAAAAATAAAAAAACAAAAAATTAAAAAAAATAAACGAGAAACAATATAGAAAAAAGAAACAAAAATTAAAAAAAAAACAAAAACCCACAACAAGATATAAATAAAGAAACAAAACAAAAAAGAAAAAACTATGGCTCCAAAAAGATATAACGAAAAACAAGAAAGAATCAGCAATAAAAGATGTGATGACGGAATGAAAAATAAAAAATAGAGTAAAGAAAATGAATGAAAAAAAAAAGGGAAAAAAACAAAAACCAAAAAAAAAAGAATGAAATAGCGAAAAAAGAAATGAAAAATAATATAGACAAAAAAGAAAACCAAAAAAAAAAAAGAATGAAAATAGCGAAAAAAGAAATAAAAAACAATATAAACAAAAAGGAAACAAAAAGTAAAAAAAAACCCAATAACCCACAACACGATATAAATAAAGAAACGAAACAAAAAGAAAAAAAGAAAAAAAGAAAAACAAGAAAGAATCAGCAGAAAAGCAAAAGATGTGATGACAGAACGAAAAAGAAAAAATAAAGAAAAGAAAATGAATGAATAAAAAAAGGAAAATAACAAAAAAAAAAATGAAATAGAGAAAAAATAAACGAGAAAGAATTCAGAAAAAAAGGAAGAAAAAATAAAAAAAACAATAACCCACAAGACAATAAAATGAAGAAACGAAACAAAATTGACACTGACTTGGCAGACCGGCTGTAACCACTCTCTCACCGGCGTGATGTGGCTTCCCTGTGCCTCTTCTACAAGTACTTTCATGGCTTCTGCTCCGATGAACTTAGATCACTTAGAGCACGAATTTGCACGAGATACTAGATTAACAACTAGGTCCCACCCTTTTAAAGTTAAACAGATAAAATGTAACCGTAATTTCTACTCCAATTGCTTCTTTTCTCGCGCTTCCCGCCTGTGGAATTCCCTTCCACAAGTCTGCTTTCCAGACAACTACAATTTCCAGGTGTTTAAATGTAGGGTCAATAGACACCTCCTATCACACTAACTTCCCAATTATTCTCACAACACTCTCATCTACCCAACCCTCATTCTTGGTATCCTTACCCGCCTATCACCCACCCTCTGACATTTCCTATATTTAACCATTCTCGGTATCCCTACCCGCCTATCACCCACCCTCTGACATTTCCTATATGTAATCATCCTTTCTCCATTCTATGTAGCCCCCTGTGCAGTAGTGGCAATGACATGCCTTGCTCGGGGTGAAATGCTTATAAATAAAAAAAAAAATTTAAAAAAAACTACGGTCCAAAATAAAATATAACAAAAAACAAGAAAGAATCAGAATGTGATGACGGAATGAAAAACAAAACATAAAGAAAAAAGCAATCAATAACCCAATTTAAGAAATACAGAAAGCATTTTGATAAAGAAAAAAATTTTGATAAAGAAAAAAATTTTGATAAAGAAAAAAATAGCAAAAGCCCAAAAGAAGAAATAAAGAAACTAATACAAAAACAAAAAGAAAAGGAAAAAATTCTTAAAAGAATAAAAAGATAAAGCAAATAGAAAGAAAAAGAAAAGGAAAACAATAGCACAAAAAAGAAATAAAGAAAAGATAATGAAACGATAAAGAAGAAAGTATGATTCAGTAAACCAAAAGAAAAAAGAAAAAAACACAAATGAAGAGAAAAAGAAAAGAAAAGTTTTAGCGCAAAAGAGAAAAAGAAAGAGAAAACAATAAAACAAAAGAAAAAAGTAAAAACGAACTGAAAATAAAAAAGAGCAAAAACCAAAAAATAAAATAAAATAAAAAATGAAAATGAAAAGAAAAAGCGATAACTCAAAGGAAGAAATCATGAAAACAAAGATGTAAAAGAAAGAAAGAAAAAACTATATCCCGAAAGAAAAAGAAAGAAAAGAAAAATTAAAAAAATAAAATAAAAACAAAGGCCTAAAAGAAGAAACGGTAAGTAGACAAAAGAAAAAGCAGAAACCAAAAGAAAAAAAAGAAAAAAAATATCCCAAAGAAAGACATCATGAAAAGAAAAATGAATAAAAAGAAAGAAATACACTATATCCTGAAAGAAAAAGAAAGAAAAGAAAAATTAAAAAAATAAAATAAAAACAAAGGCCTAAAAGAAAAAAACAATGAAAAGAAAAGGTAAGAAGACAAAAAAAAGCAGTAACCAAAGAAAAAAATGAAAATAATATCCCAAAGAAAGAAATCATGAAAAGAAAGTTGTAAAAGAAAGCAAAAATTTTATCCCTAATGAAAAAATAAAGAAAAGAAAAATTAAAAAAAGAAAATAAAAACAAAAAGAAGAAACAATGAAAAAGAAAAGGTAAGAAAACCAAGAAAACAAAAAAGAAAAAAAAAGCAGTAACCAAAGAAAAGAAAAAGGAAATAATATCCCAAAGAAAGAAATCGTGATGACAAGAAAGTTGTAAAAGAAAGAAAAAACTATATCCCGAAAAAAAAAAAGAAAAAAAAAGTAAAAGGAAAATAAAATAAAAAGAAAGTCCTAAAAGAAGAAACAATCTAAAGAAATAAAAAGACAGAAAACAAAAGAACAAAAAGAAAAAGAAAAGAAAAGAAGGAAATAATCTCCCAAAAGAATAAATAATGAAAATAAAAAATAAAATAAAATAAAACTCTTCATATATCCATTTTTTTTATTTTTCGCTTTCACATAAAAAAGATTTCTTGTTTTTTTATTCCTTTTATTTTGCATTTCTCATTCGAGGTTATGACTTTATCCCGTTTATTTCAATAAATGGACGACAGTATCTATTTTTCCTCTTTTGTATATTTTTTTTTAAATACTCAAACGTCATTTTTTAAGTATTCGTCTATCTGAATGAAGTTTAAAAGGTAACCAAAAATAAATAAAAATAAAAAAATGCGGGAAAATTTAAAAAAATAAAAACTTTCAAAGAAAACAAAGGATATTATAGAAGGTCGCGTCAAATCTTCGCCGTTTACTTGATGTGATAATCAAATTATTTTATTGAATTGGTAGAAATAATTTCATTTCAATATTTATGAATGAGGCATTTTTTCCCCTTCATTTTCACAACTCTTTAGAATTAAGAAACGGAGAATGCTGGGTTTTGCCACATTTTGACTCAGAGATCGTTGAATTTATCTCCACGCTAACCGGCATTATCATAATTTAGATTATTTAATTAAAGCAAAAAAGATATAATCGAGTAACAAGGAGATAATGCCGAAAAAATTTTTGCTTATAGTTTTAATGGTATACATTTCAGTTTCAGTTTCAATTCCGATACACATTTTGAAATCTTACTTATTATTCCTGAAACTGTAGTATTTGAATAATAACATAATTTTGCTTATCTGTTTTTAAAATATTTCCCAGATACCCCAGCATTTTTCAATCAGTATTTGTCTATATTTCTGAGATGAAATAGCATTTACAGTATTTAGATTGGTCGGACTATTGTCCTCATCTTTGTTGCCATTCGGTGGGCGTCTAATAATAGATCATTCTATTTGTCTATATTTCTGAGATGAGGTAGTATTTACAGTATTTACATTATTCGGACTATTGTCCTCATCTTTGTTGTCATTTGTACGACGTTTAATAATAGATCATTCTATTTGTCTATATTTCTGAGATGAGGTAGTATATACAGTATTTACATTATTCAGACTATTGTCCTCATCTTTGTTGCCATTTGTACGACGTCTAATAATAGATCATTCTATTTGTCTATATTTCTGAGATGAGGTAGTATTTACAGTATTTACATTATTCAGACTATTGTCCTCATCTTTGTTGCCATTTAAACGACCTTTAATAATAGATCATTCTATTTGTCTATATTTCTGAGATGAGGTAGTATATACAGTATTTACATTATTCAGACTATTGTCCTCATCTTTGTTCCCATTTGGTCGACGTTTAATAATAGATCATTCTATTTGTCTATATTTCTGAGATGAGGTAGTATATACAGTATTTACGTTATTCAGACTATTGTCCTCATCTTTGTTGCCATTTGGTCGACGTTTAATGATAGATCATTTTATTTGTCTATATTTCCGAGATGAGGTAGTATTTACAGTATTTACATTATTCGGGCTATTGTCCTCATCTTTGTTGCCATTTGTACGACGTTTAATAATAGATCATTCTATTTGTCTATATTTCTGAGATGAGGTAGTATTTACAGTATTTACATTATTCGGACTATTGTCCTCATTTTTGTCGCCATTTGTACGACGTTTAATAATAGATCATTTTATTTGTCTATATTTCTGAGATGAGGTAGTATTTATAGTATTTACATTATTCGTACTATTGTCCTCATCTTTGTCGCCATTTGTACGACGTTTAATAATAGATCATTCTATTTGTCTATATTTCTGTGATGAGGTAGTATTTACAGTATTTACATTATTCAGACTATTGTCCTCATCTTTGTTGCCATTTGTACGACGTTTAATAATATATGATTCTATTCTATTCTAAACGTACATAGATTTTCCAACTAAATTATTTGATCACTCATTGCACACATCTATAAAGAAAAGTAGAAGAAAGACACAATACATTTTATTTATTGTCTATGTTATCATTCCGTCGGATTCCGATCCGTATTTGATCGCCATTTGAATCCAAACTCACAATTTTTCTTCAGAAATGCTGTCTCTCGTGTCTCCAGCACTACATCACATCACATAAATAATATCCGTCTTGTTGTTTCTTATTTAACGAGTAATTTTGTATAAATTTTAAAACCAGATCGCCCCGAGCAAGGCATTTTACAGCCTCTGTTGTGCAGGGGGTTACATAGGAGGAAAGTTATGAAAAAGAGTGACAGGTTATAATTGGATATCAGGAAATGGGTAAGGGAAGGATGACTATGGCCATAAATTGAGGGATCAGTTTATATATTGATTGTAATATAGAATTGATCCCCCACTTTATACCCACATTATAATAGTATAGAATGTTTTTAAATAATTATAGCCAGGCAAGGCAATAAAACCAAGCAAGGCATTTTACAGCCTTTTTAGTCATACACTTCGAATTTAATCTAAGAAAAAAAAAACTGTTAAAGAGAGAGGCAAGAAACGAATAGAAATTAAGAAATAAAAAAAAATTTGACGATTGACATTGCATTTAATTTTTTTAAGATCAAAGGGAACTAAATCGATAGGGGATTTTATTTAGCAAACATAAAAAAAACTCTCTTGAAAATCAGTTTTAATTTGGGGAAAAGATAGTTTACATTTCACCAACGTGCCTTTTTCTATGAGAAAAATATTTCTATTTGAAACTAGCAGTACAGCCTGGTGTTGCTCGGGTGTAATGAAAGTTTTAAAACTAATCCCTGGTCCTGGAGATCAGACTCTTTGGACGTTGGCACGAAAGACTAAAAAGCAATAGTTGTTTCCAGTTAAAGCGAAACCGTAGACTGAAAGAAAAATGAATGGATGTAAGTCAAATTTTGATTTACTGGTATCGATATAAAATTTTCTGCACTATTGTAAGAACTGCAACCTTGAAACTTCTGAATATCCTTTCTTATGTCTTTGTCTATGAGTGTATCAAATTTGATTAAAATCGAACCACTCCTTCTATAACCCGATTTTTTCGATTATCGATTTTCGATATTTATCGGGGGTACCTCGACACAAAACCTAGCTAAGAACACTCGCAGACGCTTATAGTACAACTGTGTAAATTTTCAAGAAAATCGGTTCAGCTGTTTCGGAGTCTATAGGTAACGGACACCCCCCACCCACACAAAGTTCCACTTGTAAATAAGTTTAGATATATTTCTTTAAGAGAAATTGTCCAGCACTCAAGTTTACCGCTAGAATTAAGTGGAAATCAGATCAATTACTTTATCAGTGCCATAAAGGATACATGCTTGGGTGATCAGGTCTCGAAAGAGATATGATTGACCAGAAAGAATATTTTCCCGCAGTAGGTTGCCGATAGACTAGTAGCAACCAAGACTATAGAACCCAATCTGTCCTACTATTTATTTAACCCATAGATGTTGGGATAAAAGACGGATTAAATATCTTTCCAAAGGTTAGTTGTGCGTAAGTAAATGCAACGAATAGAACTGGAATTCGATCTCAGCTTAAATGCCATTCGTGAAACAGGCTTGGGCGATCATGTCTCTTTCGAGACATGACTGACTGGGCAAAAGATTATCCCGCATTAAGTTGCCTTTATTCCGCATTAAGTTGCTGCTATATGACTCATAGCTAAAGGGGAAAGAAATGTATTATATTATTATGTAGTAATTAGTGGGGGATCAGTTTCCTATTGCTATGAAGTAATAAACTGATCCCCCACTTTAGGACCAGTAGAAGCCTTAATCATGTCTCCAACTATTATCTTCAGTCAGTCAGTTAAGTGCCATACGTGATACACGCTTGGGCGATCATGTCTCGACAGAGACATGACTGACTGGGCAGAAGATTATCCCGCATTAAGTTGCCATTGCTTTCTACAGTAGACTGCTTGCCAACCAAGGCTATAGAACCTAATCTGTCCTATTATTTGAATCATAGCTAGAGGAGGAACGGATGTATGATAGTATTCGAACTCGGCTGCCCGATTTCTCATTCCGAGCCGATATCCACTGCACCACAACGGACATCCCAACCACAACGGACATCCATCTAGTAATCTAGTCAATGTAGAACTTCGCTTAAATTTATAGAGTCTATTTACCATATAGAAAAGCACAACAGTACAACTATCATTAAAGTATTTATAGAAAAGGCAGAGAGAAGCTACGTCACAGAGGTAGGAAAAGTAACTGAAGCTGAGATGCCATTTCAGAGCTAGGAATATTGCAGATTCTCTCCGGTATTCTATTAATTATATAGTAGGAGTAACAGATCCTATTTGGCAGCAATATTCGAAACATGAAAGAATGGTAGAATTACCATTATGTAAAATAAATTTTGGCTAGAAAAATTGTTTTATTCGACACTGTAATCCAACTTTTTAAACTGCAGACGTAGTAATAGATTCGAATTCCAGTTGAATTCATTTCATTCACTTATACGCAAATATACTTGGGAAAAGTATTAATCCATCTCTTCCCTCCAATTATGGGTTAAATAACAGGACATATTGGGTTCTATAGCCTTGGCTGGAAACCATTCTACCGCAGAAAGCAATGGCAACTTCTGGATAATCTTCTTCCCAGTCAGTCATGTCTCATTCAAGACATGATTGCCCAAGCGTGTTTAACGTATGGCATTTACCTAACTGATTGACTAGATTGACGCCAAGGTATCATCATTTTAAAGTTAAAATGGCTGGATGAAACCGTAAGTTCTCTGCAAAATGTTTCTTCCTGCTTCTTGCTTTTCAGTCAACTTTGAAAATTTAAATACAATGACATCTTCTTAATTTATATTATTTTACTGCCCTCTCTCTCGTTAACAAAAGTTGTTTCTCGTTTCTTTTATTGAGTAGCTTTTTGTGTCATAGAGATTTTAGGTCTTTGTGCGATAGGGGTTTTATTGCCTTCCTTGAGGTGAAAATATAACTACTAGAATTGCTGCTTGGAATTTTTGTCAGCAACAGAATATGACATTTTTTAAAACATGGTTGGGTATTATTTGTTTTTGTATATTGATAAAAATATAAGCAATAAATGTGGCACAAGGCCAAGAATTACTGGTTCACTGACTTAGCGATTTAAATAATGCACGCTATACTTGCTTTTCACCAGCATATATATGCTAAAATTTGCATACACGTCCCCACCCCATCACGGATGCTTTCGGTAGCAATCAAGTTTGCACCTTAACAGAAATAAACAAATATTTTTTTTCCTAAAATTGATCTCAGAATAATCTTTGAAAAAACATGATCGTATAAATCTTGGGTTAGGAGGAAGCCGAGAAATATTTGGCAGCAAAAAAACGAAAATAAATGTATATGGAAAGGAAAACAAACCACATTTCACCCCCCCTCCAAAATTCGCCATCTTTATTTATCTGTTTATTTATTTCATTCTATTTCCATTGCTGAAGATTAGGTTAGCGTTTCGAGCGACCAATATTTAGTTGTGTGCAAATAACATTCCATCTTACCAAAGTTCTCGATTGACTCAAGTCAAAATTAGCACTTAAGAATTCTAGTGACGAAGCTAAAAAAAAGTAGAAAAACGAAAAAGGACCAAAAAAAAAAAAAAAAAGAGAACAAAATTTAGAAGGGTTCAATAAAAGTTTGTTAGGAGAGCTAAAATAAACGCAGTTAGGGCAGAAAAAACAAACAAAGATGGCTAGAACTTGTAAATTGAATGAACAAACGACAAAATGACGCTATTAAGAGAAGTGAATTTTCAGTGTTCAACGGACGCGTCTAGAATCCTTTATAGAAAGAATTAAAATCTAGCCGAGGAGAAGAGACGTGGTAGCAAGTCCAGGCCGGTTAGTCCCTAAATCTATTCTTAGTAGTTAGTCCCTCGGAGCTTCTTTGAGTTATTGCAGGTTTTATAATGCGTTGTAGGCTCGAACTAACCGAAAAGTTCCAGGATTTTCGAACCACATTGCTGTTCAGATACCTTACAATTTAAACATAAAAAAGCATTGTTTTACTCATTTCATCACATAAAAGGCAATAAAGCCACTAAGACACAAAGGATTAGTGAATGTGAAAGAATAAGAAAGGAGCGACTCATTACTAAGAAGTAAAAAGAATAGAAGAGAAATCAAAAAGAAAATTGACAACGATTGATATTGTAGTTAAATATTTGAAGATCAAACGTTTATTTGAATATTTATATTGATCATATCACCCCATGCAAAGCAGTGAAAGAACTGATACATAACAGGTTACTTAATCGGGAAGAATAATAAAACAAAAAGACAAACACTAGTGATCAAGAATAAATGCAGACTTTTCTAGACAATTGACAACGATTGATATTGCAGTTAAATTTTTGAAGATCAAAGTTGACTAGAAATCTCAGAACTAGAAAAACGAATTGCATGAAAAATGTTGTTTAATAGAAATTATGATTTCATTTAGCAAATGCAGCACTCAGTTGAAAAGACATTGCCAGTAATCAAGTACTGTGCTTACATTAAAAAAATTAGCAATGAGTTCATTCAAACAGTGACAATGAAAGTGTTCAGGAAGTCACATTCATGGAGATTAGCATCAGCTATGATGATGGGAAGAAGAAATGGTGCTCACAAATAATTAATAGGGAGAAGTTGTAGTAGAGGATTTACATAAATCGGACTATTGTCCTCATCTTTGTTGCCATTTGTTCGACGTTTAATAATAGATCATTCTATTAGTCTATATTTCTGAGATGAGGTCGTATTTACAGTATTTACATTACTTGGATTATTGTCCTCATCTTTGTTGCCATTTGTACGACGTTTAATAATAGATCATTCTATTAGTCTATATTTCTGAGATAAGGTAGTATTTACAGTATTTACATTATTCAGATTATTGTCCTCATCTTTGTTGCCATTTGTACGATGTTTAATAATAGATCATTCTATTTGTCTATATTTCTGAGATGAGGTAGTATTTACAGTATTTACATTATTCGGACCATTGTCCTCATCTTTGTTGTCATTTGTGCGACTTTTAATAATAGATCATTCTATTTGTCTATATTTCTGAGATGTAGTATTTACAGTATTTACATTATTCGGACTATTGTCCTCATCTTTGTTGCCATTTGTACGATGTTGAATAATAGACCATTCTATTTGTCTATATTTCTGAGATGAGGTAGTATTTACAGTATTTACATTATTCGGACTATTGTCCTCATCTTTGTTGCCATTTGTACGACTTTTAATAATAGATCATTCTATTTGTCTATATTTCTGAGATGAGGTAGTATTTACAGTATTTACATTATTCGGACTATTGTCCTCATCTTTGTTGCCATTTGTACGATGTTGAATAATAGACCATTCTATTTGTCTATATTTCTGAGATGAGGTAGTATTTACAGTATTTACATTATTCGGACTATTGTGCTCATCTTTGTTGCCATTTGTACGACTTTTAATAATAGATCATTCTATTTGTCTATATTTCTGAGATGAGGTAGTATTTACAGTATTTACATTATTCGGACCATTGTCCTCATCTTTGTTGCCATTTGTGCGACTTTTAATAATAGATCATTCTATTTGTCTATATTTCTGAGATGTAGTATTGACAGTATTTACCTTATTCGGACTATTGTCCTCATCTTTGTTGCCATTTGTACGATGTTGAATAATAGACCATTCTATTTGTCTATATTTCTGAGATGAGGTAGTATTTACAGTATTTACATTATTCGGACTATTGTCCTCATCTTTGTTGCCATTTGTACGACTTTTAATAATAGATCATTCTATTTGTCTATATTTCTGAGATGAGGTAGTATTTACAGTATTTACATTATTCGGACTATTGTCCTCATCTTTGTTGCCATTTGTACGACGTTTAATAATAGATCATTCTATTTGTCTATATTTCTGAGATGAGGTAGTATTTACAGTATTTACATTATTCGGACTATTGTCCTCATCTTTGTTGCCATTTGTACGACGTTTAATAATAGATCATTCTATTTGTCTATATTTCTGAGATGAGGTAGTATTTACAGTATTTACATTATTCGGACTATTGTCCTCAACTTTGTTGCCATTTGTACGATGTTGTTTAATAGACCATTCTATTTGTCTATATTTCTGAGATGAGGTAGTATTTACAGTATTTACATTATTCGGACTATTGTCCTCATCTTTGTTGCCATTTGTACGACTTTTAATAATAGATCTTTCTATTTGTCTATATTTCTGAGATGAGGTAGTATTTACAGTATTTACATTATTCGGACTATTGTCCTCATCTTTGTTGCCATTTGTACGACGTTTAATAATAGATCATTCTATTTATCTATATTTCTGAGATGAGGTAGTATTTACAGTATTTACATTATTCGGACTATTGTCCTCATCTTTGTTGCCATTTGTACGATGTTGTTTAATAGACCATTCTATTTGTCTATATTTCTGAGATGAGGTAGTATTTACAGTATTTACATTATTCGGACTATTGTCCTCATCTTTGTTGCCATTTGTACGACGTTTAATAATAGATCATTCTATTTGTCTATATTTCTGAGATGAGGTAGCATTTACAGTATTTACATTATTCTGACTATTGTCTGCATCTTTGTTGCCATTCGTTCGACGTTTAATAATAGATCATTCTATTAGTCTATATTTCTGAGATGAGGTAGTATTTACAGTATTTATATTATTCGGACTATTGTCCTCATCTTTGTTGCCATTTGTACGACGTTTAATAATAGATCATTCTATTTGTCTATATTTCTGAGATGAGGTAGCATTTACAGTATTTACATTATTCTGACTATTGTCCTCATCTTTGTTGTCAGTTGTTCGACGTTTAATAATAGATCATTCTATTTGTCTATATTTCTGAGATGTAGTTGTATTTACAGTATTTACATTATTCGGACTATTGTCCTCATCTTTGTTGCCATTTGTACGACGTTTAATAAGAGATCATTCTATTTGTTTATATTTCTGAGATGATGTAGTATTTAAAATATTTAAATTTTTCAGACTTTTGCCCTCATCTTTGTTGCCATTTGTACGACGTTTCGGCCGTTGTACGCTCCGAACTTCTTCAGCTGCTAGGAATTTCGAACCGTACTCTTTATTACAATCACTGGGGTATATCATTCTCAATCCTTGCGTAGTAATATCTGGATTGGAATTATTTCCCTCTAACGCTGAAAGTTACTCGTCCGGCATCTTCCTTCCAAGTTTACTTTCAAATTAATGTTAATCGTTATCTCCCCTTTTCTTAATTCTTATCTAAACTTATTTATAAATGGAACTTTGTTTGCGTGTCTGTATGTGCGTGTGTCCGTTACCTATAAATTCAAAAACGGCTGAACCGATTTTCTTGAAAATCAACACAGTTTTACTATAAGCGTCAACGAGTGTTCTTAGCTAGGTTTTGTGTCTTGGTATCCCCAATAAATATCGAAAATCGATAATCGAAAAAATCGGGTTATAAAAGGAATGGTCCGATTTCAATCAAATTTGATACACTCATAGACAAAGACATAAGAAACGATAGTCAGAATTTTCATGGTTACATTTCCTACAATAGTGCAGAAAATCGATAATATATATATATATATATATATATATATATATTGTGTGTGTGTGTGTGTGCGTCTGTTTGTCTGTATGTCTTTATTTTTTTCATCCCTTTTATTTTAGTTTTTGCTTCTGGTTTTGCTCTAAGTAGGTATGATTATAATTCTTAGTCTCACCCATGATATCATTTACTCAGAGGACTTATTTAACCTTCAAATTTCAGTTTACGACGAAAAGACCTATTTGATATCGATACCAGGAAATCAAAGTTTGACTTACATCCATTCATTTTTCTTTCTGTCTACGGTTTCGTTTTAACTGGAAACAACTATTGCTTTTTAGTCTTTCGTGCCAACGTCCAAAGAGTCTGAGGTCCAGGACCATGGATTAGTTTTAAAGCTATCATTACACCCGAGCAACGCCGGGCTATACTTCTAGTTTTTTTATAAATATCATTCCTTAATGGCTATTTTCCGTTTTTCAGATACACAGCAACACGTACGTTTTAATGACTTTATTGCCTTGCTTGGGATATAATTAGGAAATAGTTTATTTTTTAAAACTGTTTCAAAGATATAGTTTTTTGAAAGATTTTTTATTTTGTTTATGAAATGATTCTGTTTATTTTAAATTTTCGTAAGCCTATATTTAGAATGGAGGTTGTGGTGCAGTGAATATCGGTTCAGAACGTAAATTTCGAGAGCAGAGTTCGAATTTCTGCTGGAGTGGTTGCATTCACTTACGCACAAATACCCTTGAGAAAGGTCATGATCGTCTTTTCCTTCCGTGTATGGGTCAAAGAACAGGATAATTTAGGTTTCATATCCTTGGTTGTCAACCAGTCTACCACAGAATATAAAACTCCGGGAAATTTTTCTCATCAATCAGTCATGTCTCTCTCGAGACATGATCACAAAAGCATATTCTCAGCATCCTTCTGTTGTACTACATTTTTATAGCTTTAAGTCTCTTCTTTCTATATCAGGAGATTTTCCAGAAATTATTACTATATAAGAGAACTGAAACTACATAATAGTTTGGTCCTGGGTATGACAATAAACTGCATCCTGCAGTAAGGCTTCTGATTGGGAGATTAGAGGTTGTGAGGAGCATGGAACCACCTCTTAATTGCTGTTGTTCTCAGGTACGGCCTTATCCGGAGTGGTAGAACCTGTTAGGGTCCCAGCTATGGGCAAACAGTTAACTCCTAAACTCGCTGTCAAAACACTATGAAAGTATAAAAATACACTTTTATAGAAATATATACATTAAAATAGACTTTTGTAGAAAAATATTACCAACAATACATTTTTGAAAAAAAATTATTTCCATAACACATTTTTGATTGAAAAATAGGCATTCTTCTGAAAACATTATTAAATACAAAATTAGAAGACATGTTCAGTTTTCTAAAAGAAAAAAAGATTAAAAACAAAAGATTTTCATTAAAATCTAAAACAACCTCACTATAACCAAATATTAAAAAAGAAATACCTTAAAACCCTGACTTTTTGGCATTAAATAACACATAGAGTTGTTGATATGCCGTTAAACAAAACTGAAAAACATAATAATTCAGGTTTCTTTTCTTTATTTCTGAAGAAATTTTCATTTATCTTAATACTTTCCTTAGCTTTAGGAAAGCACGTTTCGATATCTTAGAGCGCCTTCAGAATTCAGTATTGTACTCCCAGTTGTCTGTCAAAACATTTCCCGAATGTTTAAATTGTTGTATTTCTTTGATTTTCTTATTTTTAGTTTGTAAACTGTGTTTTGGTCAGTTTATTTTACCGACAGTCATTCTTTGTCTATTTCTTTCTGTGTTTGCTACCAACAATGTGTCATCTGTATAACCTATGTTGTTAATATTATGACGACCAATAACGAATCAGTCAGTTAAGTGCCATATGAGAAACACGCTTTGAGCGACCATGTCTCGAAAGAGACATGACTGACTGGGCAGAAGATTATCCCGCAGTAGGTTGCCATTGCTTTCTGCAGTAGACTGGTTGCCAGCCAAAGCTACAGAACCCAATCTGTCCTGTTATTTAACCCATAATTGGAGGGAAGAGATGGATTAATACCTTTCCCAAGTGTATTTGCGCGTAAGTGAATGCAATGAATTCAACTGGAATTTGAACTCGGCACCTTGATTTCTCGTTCCGAGCCGATATCTTTTGGTTCAAGTTTCTTTTACTCTTTTGAGGAGGTTGCTTATCTTTCACTGCTATACAGGAGGACTCATATAACAAAAGGCCTGTTTATTTTGTTTCTAAATCCATCTGTTTCTTTATACTTTGCTTAGCTTTTAAAAATCACTTTTCGATATTTGGTTTTCGGTGTTACCTTTTCTCTTCTCTTTTTTTAAAAAAAAAGACTAACCATATATCTAAATTGTTGTACTTGTTTAATTTAATATCTTCAATTTGTAATTTGCCTGTTGCAGTTGACCCCTTTGCTAACAATCCTGCAATCTGTTTTGTGAGATAGTCCGAAATTCTGGATTTTCTTCACTGCATTCTGTAATATTGTTAATATTGTGCTAACTTTATATCATATTCTGTTAAGATCATGGCCGCTAAAAATGAATCCTCGTCGAACTCTGATAGCAGACACGGAAAGAAAACTACAAGACCCCCTACAGATGGTAGCTAAAGAGAGTGATAAAAAAGGACTACAAATAAACTGCAAGAAAACCGAATGCATGGTCATCAGCAAAAAGAACAGCCCAAAGTGCCAAATAAAGGTGGGGGATAGTAAATTTAAATACCTGGGAAGTGTTCTAACTGAAGTCGGAAAATGCGACACAGAGATCCGAAGGCAAATTGGCATGGCGAAGTACGCTTTCCAGAAGCTGAGTAAAGTATTAAGAGACAGGAAAATTTCACTAGAAACAAAGAAATGAGTGCTAGATTGCTATATGATGTCAGTTCTTCAATATGGCAGTGAATTGAGTGAGAGTAGTAGTGAGAGTGAGTGAGAGAGTGAGTAAAAAAGAGAATGCGAGTAAGAGTGAGAGTAAGTGTGAGTGCGAGGAAAAGTGAGAGTGACAATGATAGAAAGGGAGCGTGAGTAAGAGTGAGTGGGAGTAAGAGTGAGCGTCAGTGAGTGAGAGTGAGTGGGAGTAAGATTGAGTGAGAGTAGTAGTAAGAGTGAGAATGAGTGAGAGAGTGAGTGAGATTTCGTTTTGTAACTGAAGAAAACTACAAGACATCCTACAGACGGGAGCTGAAGAGAGTGACAAGAAAGGACTACAAATAAACGGCAAGAAAACCTAATGCATGGTCATCAGCAAAAAGAACAGCCCAAAATGCCAAATACAGTTGGGAAATACTAAAATCAAGCAGATACAAAAATTAAATACCTGGGAAGTATTTTAACCGAAGACGGCAAGTGTGACACAGAGATCCGAAGGCGAATTGGCATGGCGAAGGACGCGTTCCAGAAGCTGAGTAAAGTATTAGAACACAATAAACTTTCACTAGAAACAAACAAGAGAATACTAGATAGCTATGTGATGTCTATTCTTCATTATGGCAGTGAATGTTGGGCAATATCTTCGAAAATGAAAAAAACACTTGAAGCAGCGGAAATGTGGTTCTACAGAAGGATGCTGCCGATATCATAGACCGAGCATGTGAGCAATGGTGAGGTGTTGGAAATAATGGAAACGAAAAGGAAATTAATATTGAGCATCTGGAAGAGATAATTGAAGTTCCTGGGACATGAGGAAGGAGGGCTTAGAGAAAATGATACTAACAAGTCAGACAATGAAAAAAAAAACAGTGGAAAGCAGCGGATAACATATGTCAGAATGGGGGTTGCGAGATGTTACAGGAGAAAGCGTGCAAAGAGCCACCAGGGATAGGAAAACGTGGAAGACCATGATCGCCTCCGTCCTGAAAGAATAAGGCACATAGGAGAAGAAAAAGACAGGCTTTTAATTCTCTCAAAATCGCTTTATGTATAAGTTGAATAAGTTCGTTGAGAAGTCGCATGATTGTCGTAAAACTGTTTTTTCTTTTGTCTTTTTTTTTTGTTTTTAATCATATCGCGCCAAGCAAGGCATTTTACTGCCACTGTTTTGCAGGGGGTTACATAGGAGGAAAGTTATGCAAAAGAGTGACAGGTTATATAGAAGGTGTCAGGAAGTGAGTAAGAGAAGGATGACTGTAGCCATAAAGTGAGGGATCAGTTTATATATTGATTGTAATGTAGAATTGATCACCCACTTTATATCCACATTATAATAGTAAAGAATTTTTTTTTATAATCATATCGCACCAAACAAGGCATTTTACTGCCACTGTTTTGCAGGGAGTTACATAGGAGGAAAGTTATGAGAAAGAGTGACAGGTTATAGGGGGTGTCATGAAGTGGGGAAGAGAAAGATGAGAATACTGATGAGAGTGGAATGGACGGAGAAAGGTGCATGAGAGAGAGGATGCAGGTTAGTGAGATAGGAGATGAGAATTGACTTTACATTTAAATTCTTGGAGATTGTAGCTGTCGGGGAAGCAAGTAAATGGAAGGGAATTCCACAGTCGGGAAGTGTGAGAAAAGAAGCTACTGGAGTAGAATGTGCGTTTACAATTTATTGGTTTCAGAGTAAAAGGGTGGGACCTAGTTGCTAATCTTGCTGAGTAAAGTTATTTATAGGGAGACGTGGAATATATAGAATATATATATATATATATATAGTTATATAAAGTTATATATAGGGAGACGTGGAAATAATATATATATATATATATATATATATATATATATATATATATATATATATATAGGCCATCATTAATGCTGAAATAGTTCAACAACTTACTGCACATAAACTCTTCTCTGACAGGCAGTTATATTAATACACTGTTTCGAACCCACACGTTGTTTTCTGTGTCTTACTTCCGGACAAACCGGTCACTACACTTTACGGCGAGGTTTACCCACAACAAATTGGCGACAAATATTCACAATAACAACCTACTTGATGAACTTGAGTAGATGGATGGTGGGGATGAAATGGGATGACTGGAGAAGAGCTATTAAGAGCGACAAAGGATAGAAATATGTGTAGGGCCATGATCACCTATGTTCTGAAGGAGATATTTTGCGAACTCATTTTCTGTTCGTGCACAGGCTGTTTTCTTCCAGTGGAGGTTCTGGGTTATTTTAATATCCTTCCCAAATATGTCAAAGTTATCCACCATTTCGTACATTTATTCGATATATATATATATATATATAAAAAAGGCAAGATGTTTTTTGTGTGTATCTGTCTGTCTGTATGTGCTTTATACAAATCCACAATTTTTATTCGATTCTCACCAAACTTCACACAAATATTTTTTTAGGCATCCGGTCAGGTCATGGACTACTTATTTTTTCCGATTTTTCCCGATGCCCAGATATCCGAACAGGTCTGATCAAGATCAGGATTTCAGCCCTTTTACCGTGGTTCTTACTGCAAAATTTTCTCTGACTTGGTAAAATTATAGTTTTTATTCTCAAACATTGGTAGATCTTCTCAGACGACTCATTTTCCCCGATATCGGAACTCGATGCCCTCAATATTCTCTCGAATCTGATCAAAGGCCGATATTCAGCCATTAATATGGCCCAATTTCTTCAATTTTACCCCCGATTGGTACGATAAGTTTTCATGGACTTACAGAAGCCCGACAATATTTTTCGGACACTTTCAAAAAAGTACTTCAAGGTGGTTACTAGTGCCAAAAACTTTTGAGATTGTAAGTACGTAGTTGAGGAGTGAAAATCCACTACTAGTGTAATAATTTTTTTTAGTTTGGCTTTGATAATTTTATTTTTTTGTGATTTTTGCGAAAACTTGCGCGACATAATTTTTCGGACATGAAAAAAAATCCTATTTTATTAAGAGCTAAGTTCATGTATATGTTGCTGTATGCAAATTTTCTCCTTGTACACGTAGCTGTCATCATTAGAATCAATTATTTGTTTTATTTTACTGGCAAAACAATTAAGTTTAATGAGGTAAAATGCATTCAAAAGAAGTCGTTTGTTTGGCACGGAAGAAGCGGGATGATGGCCTCAGCATCAGAAGGATCGCCATGGATTTGAAGATGTCGAAATCAACGGTCGAATACATGCTGAAGACAAACTCCGAGCGGAAAAAGAAGAGAGGACGGAAAAGATCAATTGGCAAGAGGACTGAAAGGAGAATGAAGAGGACTGTGACACGGCTTTTGACATCTGGAGAAAAACTTAAGCAAGAAAAGTGAAGGAGAAATGTGAATTAGATGTAAACGTCGGAACAGTACAAAGAACGCTGCATAGGACTGGTTTGAAGTATGCAGAGGCTAAGAAAAAAATTACACTAACAAAGAAACACAAAGGAGCAAGACTGGAGTGTGCTAAAAGGTGGTTAACAAAGCATGTTGACTTTAAGAAGGTTATATTTACTGATGAGAAGCGTTTCAAGTTTGATGGGCCCGATGGATGGTGTACTTGGTCGAGAAGGGGTGAGCCTGCTGTACTGAACAAACGACAGATGGGAGGAGGAGGAGTTATGGTTTGGGGTATGGTCTTTGCTAATGATAATTTTATTTTTTTGTGAGTGGCTGAAAGGACGACAGAACAGCGAAAGCTACAAACAGTTGCTGGACGAGAAAGCCCTACCAAGGATAAGAAGAGAGATAGGGAATGATTTCGTTCTACAGCAAGACAGTTGCAGCGTCCATGTGTCAAAACTCATGAAAGAATGGATGGCTAAAGTGAATATGACTACTTTGGAATGGCCTGCAAAAAGCCCAGATCTGAATTTAATAGAAAATGTTTGGGAAATGCTTGCGCAACTTGTCTATGATGGACCTGAAATAACGAAAGAGGCTCAACTATGGGAACGGATACTAGATGCCAAAAAACAACGAATAGAAACACGTAGAGATGTTATTGTGCATATGTTTGATCATTATGAAGAGAGATTGATAAAAGTTATTGAGAAGAAAGGTGATATTACAGACTATTAACAGTTTTCAACGATGCCCGAAAAATAATGTCGCGTGTGTTTTGTAAAAAATGATGAAAATAAATATTTTTCCTTACCTAATCGATTTTCTTCCATTTTTATTACAGGTATTGTCTTTATATGTTTATGCTATTCTATTGAAGGAATTTCGCCACTCTATGGTACTCGGAAAGTCGAATACTAAAGTGTCCAAAAAATATTGTCGGGCCCCTGTACTTAGATTGGCTT
>JBBBDQ010001315.1:380000-382500 GCA_037127315.1 Ascarosepion bandense
AATAATCATCTCTTATCTCAATAACCTGCATCCTCTCTCTTATGCTCCTTTCTCCGTCCACAAAACTCTCATCAATATTCTCATCCTTTTCTTATCCCCGTTCCTGACACCCCCTATAACCTGTCACTCTTTCTCATAACTTTCCTCCTACGTAACCCTCTGCAAAACAGTGGCAGTAAAATGCTTTGCTTAGAGCGATATGATTATAAAAAAAAATTCTTTACTATTATAATGTGGGTATAAAGTGGGGGATCAATTACATTACAATCAATATATAAACTGATCCCTCACTTTATGGCTACAGTCATCCTTCTCTTACCCACTTCCTGACACCGTCTATATAACCTGTCACTCTTTCTCATAACTTTCCTCCTATGTAACCCCCTGCAAAACAGTGGCAGTAAAATGCCTTGCTTGGGGCGATAGGATTATTAAAAAAAATTATTTACTATTATAATGTAGATATAAAGTGGGGGATCAATTCTGCATTACAATCAATATATAAACTGATCCCTCACTTTATGGCTACAGTTCTCCTTCTCTTACCCACTTCCTGACACCTTCTATATAACCTGTCACTCTTTCTCATAACTTTCCTCCTATGTAACCCCCTGCAAAACAGTGGACAGTAAAATGCCTTGCTTGGGGCGAAACGATTATAAAAAAAAGAAAAAATATTACGTGCAAATACTCTTAAGGAAGGTGTGTATCAACCACTTTGCCTGTCTAAAAAGAGGCCTCAACCCTCGTCTGGATCATCGAATCCATTCCTTAGCTGTAGAGTATGCAGAGACATTTGAATTAAGGGTTTTCCTGTTTCTAGACGGGTTGCCACCTGGGATTCTTCTTCTTCTTCTATGTGCCCTGTCCCTTCAGGACGTAGGCGATCATGACTCTCCACGTCTCCCTATCCCATGTGGCTCTTAGTATGTTTGCTCCTGTTGCTCCTGGCAACCCCGTTCCGTCATCCACCTGATCAGGCCCTGCAAATATGTTATCCGCTGCCTTCCTCTGTCTCTCCTTCCTTCTATCTGACCAGTCAGTATCAGGTTCTCCAGACTCTCCTTCCTCATTGCATGTCCCAGGAACTTCAGTTGTCTCTTCCTGATGCTCAGCATCAATTTCCTTTTTGTTGCCATTCTTTCTAACACCTCGTCGTTGCTTGCATGCTCAGTCCACGATATCCGTAGCATCCTTCTGTAGAACCACATTTCGGCCGCTTCCAGTTTTGTCCTCATTTTCGATGATATTGTCCAGCATTCACAGCCGTATTGAAGAACTGACATCACGTAGCAGTCTAGCACTCTTTTCTTCGTTTCTATTGAGATCTTCCTGTGTGTTAGTATTTTGCTCATCTTCTGGAACGCGTCCTTTGCCATGCCAATTCGCCTTCGGATCTCCGTGTCGCACTTTCCATCTCCTGTTAGAACACCTCCTAGGTACTTAAATTCTTGTACTTGTTTGAACACATTTTCTACTCAAATTTATCCAAGGTGGGAGGAGAAGATTTGGAATCATACTTAGCACGTAACTGAATGTAATGAACACGAGTGGAATTCAAACTCGGCTCTCCGAATCTTTAATCGCAGCCGCAATCCGTTATTTTACTCCTCAGCTATAGAGTTCTACGTATTTAAGATTTTTCTGTTATTATAAATAAGATTCGAGTCATACACCGCTAACAGAAACAATCAGTCTTTTCAATGTTTTTTTTTTTATATTAATCACAAATAAAGAAAAGTACTGACCAGGCTCGATGTCATTTAACTTCGGTGACCGGACAGGAACCGCTGCATTCAAAACGATATAGCCGTAGACAAATGGGTGACCATTTGGGAATACCAGGTGCTGTAAACATAAGGACCAAGAATGGTCCACCGGTCCTCCAGGTTTGGGGGTTGGGTGTAGGGCTAACAACCCTGCCCCATAAAAAAAAAAGATTGTTACCAGAAACAGCAACAAAAGTTGCTGCCCTATGCACCACTGGGTGCGATGGACAAATGAGGATGAAGAAAGAAAAGTAAGTTACTTAATTATGGGTTATGTAATGTCAAAATAGAAATATTTTTCGTATTTCAATTATTCGGACTATTGTCATCAACTTTGTTGCAATTCAATTTGTGGAAAATGTACGACGTTTTGACCGTTGGACGCTCCAGCCTTCTTCAGGTGCTAGAAATTTCGAACCAAATACGTTATTACGATCATTGGGGTATATCATCCTCGTTCCTTGCGCAAAGCCTCGTTTGGAAGTCATCTCCCTCTAACCGTGCAAGTTACTTGTTCACCACTGCTGTGTCTTTAACGTTTAACACAAATAATGAGGATAATATACCCCAATGATTATAATAAAGAAAATCCGGTTATATATATATATATATATATATATATATCCTGTTAAATAGAGCAGATGACAAATGTCTGTTGAGTTTCTCTTCGTGTCGAATTACTCGTGATTATTTCAGTTGGTGATTTGCAAATAAAAAGAAATAAAAAGATA
>JBBBDQ010001315.1:385000-432500 GCA_037127315.1 Ascarosepion bandense
ATATATGCTCTCAGTTTAGCCCGGTTTCACTCGGGTAGTTTAAGGAATAATAAGAATAAAAAACATATGATGAATTTACATAGCAAATACTTACACAGCTTCCACCCTCGTCACATTTATAGATACAGATAACAATGTAGAATGTATCTATTGGATTAGGGTGGGAGGGGGCAACATATATACATTTAGATAATATAAAATGGGGTGAACGATTCTATATTATAATCAATACATAAACTGATCCCTCACTTTGTGGGGTGATAATATATATTTTTCTACCCCTAATTTTGGCATTGTAAAAATTTTCAAGGTGTCGTTAGCGTTCTAAAATTTTGATCTACATCTGAGCGCAACTTCCGTCGAGCTAGACTGCAAAATGCAGACGCTAAGTCGAATCTATCAAACAAATAAAACTGAAGAAATGAACAACATATCGTCACTTCTTGCAGTAAACTATCAGCAAAAGCTCCCTTGATACAAACTGCTCTGGAAGTACCCTTCATGCATTACAATGAGATGGCATGTGCTGATACATGGATCGTGTGTTGATACCTAGATCGTGTCAGACAGTTTGTAAAATGTTCTTTCGTGGTCAAGCATACGAGCTGATCACTGTCTTCCTCAATTCATAGTGTGTGGTGCGACGGATTCTGGTTTAGCAAGGCAATGATAAACAGCATTAAGGTCTGGAAACACAATCTGATACAGCCGTGCAGTCTCGCGCCTTTTACTATTTGCTTGTTTGTATGTAAAAATCATATTTGCAAGCTCACGATATGAATATCCTGCCATTGTTAAACGGAACACTTCTCGTTTAAATCATTTCTAAACACGTTAAATGCTGAAGGCAGACTAGCCATAAATGTACACGATTGACAAATGTAACTTATCTGCCTACTCACGATATGAATATCCTGCCATTGTTAAACGGAACACTTCTCGTTTAAATCATTTCTAAACACGTTAAACGTTGAAGACATACCTGCCATAAATGTACACGATTGACAAATGTAACCTAGTCTACGTACAAATACAGCGCCATCTACCGTATAAATATATACAACCTTCCCCTGTCTACTCCGTTGTTTTTTCTTTTCTTTCCTTTCTAAGCTACCACTTCTGACACGGTTTAATTTTCAACTTCTGAACTTTTGACTCTTACAGACGCAGTGTAAAGTTTTCTAATATCGAGCTATGACTCTATATGTCTGCTCTCCCTGTTTCTTACATCGTGTCGACAAATTAAAAAAAATTGTTAATCCCACCCCTTTTAACTTCCTGTGTATGAATATGTTTTGGGGCTTCTTCCGGTATAGAAATCTTGCAACACATTTGCATTAATAAAGGTTTTGTTTTCCATCGTTGCTGATGAAGCGAGAATTGTTCTCGCTGAAACGGCCATCCAACGATATTTATTTTCGAAAATTTTGTATTCCTTTTGATATATTTGGCTCTCTAAATAAAACATACTATTTACATCGAAACCTCCGCCTTGATCAGTTTTAATATTAATAAAATTAATATTAATAGTATCGGGTTTTTGGGATTTACCTATTCGCTTATGCTTTTGGATTTAAAATATAATATATATATATATCGTACTTAGACAAAATAATCCTCTCCAAAATTTAATCAATATCCATGTTTCATTCACAATATAAAAAAATGAATATTATATTAATAAAATAAAGAAAAACCATACGATTCTAAAACGTTACTCTATTTCGTGTACTCACATATAGTAGGCAAATAAAAATTGTCTACCCATTTAAAACATCTTGAGCATCAGGAAGAGACAACTGAAGTTCCTGGGACATGCAGTGAGGAAGGAGAGCCTGGAGAACCTGATACTGACTGGTCAGATAGAAGGAAGGAGAGACAGAGGAAGGCAGCGGATAACATATCTGCAGAGTCTGATCAGGTGGATGACGGAACGGGGGTTGCCAGGAGCAACAGGATCAAACATACTAAGAGCCACAAGGGATAGGGAGACGTGGAGATCCATGATCGCCTACGTCCTGAAGGGACAGGGCACATAGAAGAAGAAGAAGAAGGTCCCACTATGCGATTTACCCAGACAAAACTAAAATATGACCTGTCTAGAGCTAAGCCACCCTGCCCCCTCGTCTAACCCAAATGTGTATCTTTACAGTTACAAACTGCTGATGGACTAGTTTAGACATACTAAATTCTGATCCCCTACAACAACCAACTACACCTCACATTCCCCAAAATAAATCGTTTCCACCATTTATTTTCAGTTATACATATCACCCAAAGAGGAGCAGTTCGGCACCGAAACATGAACATTTTTGTGTAGTGATACTAAGCTTTTATAAACCATTGTAACAACTATTACACTATATATTAAAAATATTTCTTTACATTTATGTTATTTTTAAGCACTTGCATCTTAAGAGTGTTATCGTCTTACTTGGGGAGAGACTATTCAAAAACAAAATACACCAAATCGGTCGAGTTTCGCTCCTGGCCTCAAGCAAGTGGACGTCTAGCCACACTGATGATTTGTGATGCAGCAAAACAGGCTTGTATGTCGATGAATATATATATATATATATATACATGTGTGTGTGTGTGTGTGTGTGTGTGTGTGTGTGTGTGTGTGTGTGTGTGTGTGTGTGTATGCATGTAAATGCATGTGTGCATATTTGTATGTGTGGCTAGATAACCACGATGTAATGGATAGAAGGTATACAAGTATAAATCGCGTGGACATAGGTATCAACTGTGGATGGCTGCTGCCTATTCTATGTTTAAACAATCTTGAGTCCCAATCATCTCCATGTATATCTAGTTAAGTAATTAGTTATCATACTGTCTGTCTGTCTGTCAGTCGTTTTTTCTATCCCGCTCTCTTCTTCTATCCGGTTGGCTGTCTTGATTTTTCACTCTCGTAATCTATCTATCTCAGTCTGTTATCTATCTATCTATCTATCTATCTATCTATCTATCTCAGTCTGTTCATATCTATCTATCTATCTATCTATCTATCTATCTATCTATCTATCTATCTCAGTCTGTTCATATCTATCTATCTATCTATCTATCTATTTATCTATCTATCTATCACAGCCTGTTCATATCTATCTATCTATCTATCTATCTATCTATCTATCTATCAGCCTGTTCATATCTATCTATCTATCTATCTATCTATCTATCTATCTATCTATCTATCTATCTATCTCAGTCTGTTCATATCTATCTATCTATCTATCTATCTATCTATCTATCTATCTATCTATCTATCACAGCCTGTTCTTTATATCTATCTATCTATCTATCTATCTATCTATCTATCTATCTATCTATCTATCTCAGTCTGTTCATATCTATCTATCTATCTATCTATCTATCTATCTATCGATCTATCTATATATTTATCTATCTATCTATCTATCTCGATATTTTTGTAAGTATTTCTCGCTATTTCACGTAAACACTGGTAGAATTTCTCTACCTTATCACGGTCCTGGGCATGTCGGTAAACTGCATCTGGCAGAAAGGCCTCTGATTGGGAGATTGTGAGGAGCGTGAAACCACCCCTAATTGCTATTGTTCCCAGGTCCACCCTGACCCGGAGTGGTAGCACCGGTTAGGGTCTCAGCTATGGACAAATAGTCAAACCAAAACTGGGGTGAAAACACTATTAAAGTACAAAAATACACTTTCATAGAAATATATGCATAAAACTTGACTTTTATAGGAAAATATATATTTTTGAATGAAAAATATAACCAACAATGCATTTTTTAAGAAAAAATTCTGAGCATAACACATTTTTGAATACAAATTTAGAAGACATTTTCCGTTTTCTAAAATAAAAAAGAATAAAAATAAAAACAATTCATTAAAATCTGAGTAAATCAACCTTCTCACTATAACTGAACAGTAAAAAAAATACATTAAAACCCCGTCTTTTTGGCATTAAATAACCCACAGAGGTGTTGATATGCCGTTAAACAAAACTAAAACTCTACTTTATTACAACTATTTATTTCACGGGCACATATCTACATCGCTGGACAGTCAGTGATTTCTGCTTAGTTTGTTTTAAATTTATCAGAACATCGAGGCTGCAAATCGAAATGCCTTCACGCTAGCTCTTTCGATGTTAAGTCACAATTAATTCAGATTCAACCAAACTTTACTGACTCTTCCTTGCCTCGCTACGCCCGCTGATTTTTCCTGGTGATTTTTCTTCTTCCCTGGAGACCTCGATGATACTAAGCGAATGAAGCCCCAATTTGTGATTCTGTTCGTTTGTGCGTTCGTATACAGCAGGGAAATTGTTGTGGATTCTTGTTTAGAAAAGCATACAATATAATAATAACACAAAACAGATATGAGAGGAAGATTGTAGGTATATTGAACAAAAGATATACAACCTGTACACGGTTAGTAGATTCAGGAATACGTGTTAGTAGTAGTCAAATATATACAAAGAAGTAAACCCGGGTAATAAGTCTATATTCTTGATGACCAAAGAGCGGCGGTTCAACTGCTCTGACAAGCACTACAACTGGAACAACAACCCTCTGACACACTACACACTACACACACACACACACGTGTTCTCTGTAGGCATGATTATAATTAGTCCTTGGAAGAGTCCATTGAGTGTATAAAAAGTGGTGATCCCCAACAGAAACAATGGATAGGAAAACAAAGAAGAGAAAGATGAAGAAAGTAATAAAGGAGACACGAGTGAAATATTGAAAAAAGGAAAGAAAAAAAATTAAAAATGGAAGGGCCTGATGTAAAAACCGACGGTGCAGAGGTAGAAATGTGTTTCAGAGCTTCAGGAAGTGGAAGAAGACAGAAAGTTTGAAAGGAAAAATAAACAAGGGGGAAAAAAAAAAGGAAAAATAAACGGAAAGGAATGAAGACGTGGAAAAATACTCGCAATATGAGGAGGGGTAAAGAAGGAGAAACGCGGTAAAGTTCATAAAATAAAAAACGGTAAGGGAGAAAGAAAAAGAAGACATTCGCAATATAAATAGCGGTAAAGAAGTAAGAAATGGAAAAAGAAAGAAAGAAGAAAGAAAATAGAGGAAAAGAGAATTCGTAATATGAATAACGGTAAGGAAGAAGGGTATTAATTAAATATGAATAACAGACAGAAAGAAAAAAAGAATATGAATAACCGTAAGGAAGAAAGAAATTGAAGAATGATTCCCCCCCCCACACACAAAAACAAAAGAAGAAAAGATCGTAAACATGAATAATTGTAAGCGAGGAAGAGATAGGGAGAAATGATTTGTAATATGAATAACGGTAAAGAGAAAAGAAAATGAAAGATTTTGCAATATGAATAACGATAAAAAGGGAAAAAATTGGGAGAAGGTTTCGCAATATGAATAATGTTAAGGAAGAAAGAAAAGAAAGAAATGTTTCGTGATATGAATAATGTTAAAAATGAAAGAAAAAGGGGGAAGGTTTCGCAATATGAATGATGTTAAGAAGGAAAGAAAAGGAAGAAAAGTTTCATGACATGAATAATGTTAAAAATGAAAAAAGAAAGGAAGAAAGATTTTGCAATATGAGTAACGATAAGAAGGAAAAAAAAACGGGGGAAGGTTTTGCAATATGAATAATGTTAAGAAGGAAAGAAAAGGAAGAAAATTTCATGATATGAATAATGTTAAAAATGAACGAATAAGAAGAAAGATTTTGCAGTATGAATAACGATAAAATGAAAGAAAAAGGGGGAAGATTTCGCAATAAAAAGAAAGGAAGAAAGATTTTGCAATATGAGTAACGATAAGAAGGAAAAAAAAAGGGGGAAGGTTTTGCAATATGAATAATGTTAAGAAGGAAAGAAAAGGAATAACTATTTAATGAGATAAATAATGTTAAAAATGAAAGAAAACGAAGAAATATTTTGCAATATGAATAACGGTAAAAAGGAAAGAAAAAAAAGAGAAGAAAGAAAACCAAGAAAGCTTGCGCAATATTAATTCCTGTAAAGCAGAAGCAACATAAAATGAAGGATTCGAAATATGGATATGGGGATATTTCCAAACGAGGAACAAGAAAGTAGGAATTATTAGAAAATAAACTAATAAAAAGTATATATGGGTTAAAATTAGGAAAAGAAGAAGAAAAATAAGAAGAAGAAGAAAAAGACATTAGAAGAAAAAAGTAGAAGCTGCAAACAAGAACGATATTTCTACTAGAAGCAGAAAATACACGAGAAAAATAAATGAAAGAGAAGAAAAAGTTAGAAAGAAGTAAAAGAAAGCGACTGAGAACATGGAAATAAAGAATAAGGAGTGAAAGAAAAAAGAAGGAGAAAAAGACAATTGTAGTTATAGAAAACGAAAGAAAAAAGTCAAAGTGGAGAAGGTTAATCGAAGTAGTATAAGGAAAACTTAAAATGGAAGTGATCTAATGCGGAGGACAATCCCCTCCTTTCTAGCATTAACGTATTCGCCAAAGAGATTCGCTATGTCCAACTGCCTAGAGTCAACGCTACAACTGTGAGCGATGGACCATAAAAATCTCAAGAGTAAATAAAGGGGCAGAGGCAAAGAACAATTTTCTTAGCACCTTCTACACGCCACTCAGTTCTTAAGGCGCCATTTTGTGAATTAGACGCGCATGCGCAATTTTACGGCTGGCCAGTCGCCGAGTAACCGGATTGAAAATGGCGAATTCTCCTAGACTTCTATGTTTTCTTTTGAATCCACCCTTTATTGTTTTTCTTTGTAATTCTTTCTTATAGTCCTGCTTCCGACTTTCTCGTCTTTTCTTCATTCTTTATGTTTTTGTTCTCTAACTATATTACATGTTTTTTTGTTCTTAACCGTTTAACTTGATCGTATTTGTTACTAAGATATTTTTTTTTTCAGACTATTTAGCTCATTTTTCTATTTAACTATTTTCTTAATATCAAAATATTTTGGACGATCTTTCTCGGGTGTATCAATCAATTCAGAATGGACTACTTTGCTTGTCAAAAAAAAAAAAATATATTAGGTCACAACAGAACGAATAAATATTAAACAGCCTTTGGCGCTTGTAAGCGTATTCATAAATATGAAGTTATAACATAAATACCTTGTTTTTCTCTATAATTCATTTTAATACTTAATTATTAATAGTTCTGATAAATCATTCAGCAATGTATTTCTGTTCATTATTATCACCGATGTCATAATTATTGATATGATTACGTTATTGTTTACGACCAACTACCAACAATCCAACAATTGATTAATGACTCGACGTTATATGATTACGACATTGTTATAATCAACATTATAATTATTTTACAAAGAAAACTATAATCATCAATGTCGTAATCATATCAATAATTACGACATTGTTTATGAACTCCTGCCAATGGTCCAACCACTGCTTAATGATTCAGTATTATACGATTATGACATTGTTATAATCAACATTATCATCATTTTACATACAAAATTATAATCATTAATGTCATAATCATTGATATGATTACGTTATTGTTTACGACCTACTACCAACAATCCAACAATTGATTAATGACTCGATGTTATATGATTACGACATTGTTATAATCAACATTATAATTATTTTACATAGAAAACTATAATCATCAATGTCGTAATTATATCAATGATTACAAAATTGTATACGACCTATTCAATTCTTTTATCAAGATCAGTCAGTTAAGTGCCATATGTGATTCCCATTTAGGCGATCATGTCTTCTTCGATCTATGACTGACTAGGCAGAAGATTTTCCCGCAGTAGGTTGCCATTGCTTTCTGCGGTAGATTGGTTGCCGGCCAAAGCTATAGAACCCAATCTATCCTGCTATTTGACTCATAGCTAGAGGGGAAAGAAATGTATTATATTATTATGTAGTAATTAAAGGGGGATCGGTTTCTTATTGTTATGAAGTAATAACTGATCCCCCACTTTATGACCAGTAGAAGCCTTAATCATTATTCCAACTATTATGTTCAGTCAGTCAGTTAAGTGCATTACGTGATACACGTTTTGACGATCATGTCTCGAAAGAGACATGACTGACTGGGCAGAATATTATCCCGCAGTAGGTTGCCATTGCTTTCTGCGGGAGACTGGTTGCCGCCCAAGGCTATAGAACCCAATCTGTCCTATTATTTGACTCATAGCTAGAGGGAGAAAGAGATGTATTATATCATTAAGTAGTAATTAAACGGGGATCAGTTTATCACTTCATAACAATATAAAACTAATCCCCGAATTTATGCCTAGTAGAATCCTTACTCAAATTTCCAAGTATTATATTCAGTCAGTACCATACGTTAAACACGCTTTGGCAATCATGTCTCGAAAAAGACATGACTGACTGGACAGAAGATTATCCCGCAGTAGGTTGTTACTTTATGCGGTAGACTGGTGTCCAGCTGTATAACCCAATGTTAAAATATTTTAAGAATATGTAACGGAGAATATAAAATGAAATAATACCAATAAATATAATGAATAAATATTGATTATTTAACCCATAACTGGAGGAAAGTGATGGATTAATACCTTTTTCCAAGGGATTTGTGCGTAAGTGAATGCAAGTGATATCAACTGGAATTCGAACTCGGCTTCTCGATTTCTCGTTCCAAACCGATATACACTGAACCATAACGCACTGAACCATAATGCGGCAGTAATATTTTGGAAGAGGTTATAGTTCATGCATTTTTGGTGACCCTAACCCTAACCTTGGCAAGAATACCTTCTCATGTTACCTTCGGTACTTGTAAAACATTTTAAACGGGCTTCCTCGAATAGGTTATTTCTTTCTGGTGTTAGATGATCAGCAAAAAGTCATTCCCAATATGTGCCGCTTAAAAACCTACAGATACCTTATATAAATGAAGAATTCAACTTTTTTTTTTCATTTGTTTTGTTCGCACGTGATTACATCGCCGTGATATTGCTTTTCCAAAACGGCAACCATTTTTCCTGATACGGATCTTCACTGTATACGTTTCGATTGTTTTCATTATTCCATCTTCCTGTGTAATTATATTTATATCTATTTACGATATTTTTTACATTTATTGGTATTGTTTCATTTTATATTCTCCGTTACAATTTTTAAAAATATTTTGACAAGACGCACCACAATACAGGCTGAAATACCAAATGAGTTTTAACATATATTAATATTATACTGTATACAATAAAGTTACTAAACATCAGTGTATACAGTACATTATCTATAAGAATCGACAAACTTGAGAAACATTATGAAAGCATTAACAACTGTTCATATATGAATTACTAGCAGTATAGCCCGGCGTTGCTCGGGTGAAATGGAAGCTTTAAAACTAATCTCTGGTTCCGGAGCTCAGACACTTTGGACGGTGGCACGAACGACTAAAAAGCAATGGTTGTTTCCAGTTAAAGCGAAACCGTAGACTGAAAGAAAAATGAATGGATGTAAGTTAAATTTTGATTTCCTGAACTGAATTTTGAAGGCTAAATAGGTTCTCTGAGTAAATGGTATCATGGCTGAGACTAAGAAGTACAATTAAACCTACTTAGAGCCAAACTCGAAGCAAAAACTAAAATAAAAGGGGTGAAAGAAATACAAACATACAGGCAGATAAACATACACACACACAAACATCTTGCCTTATATATATATATATATTATCGATTTTCTGCACTATTGTAAGAACTGCAACCTTGAAACTTCTGAATATCGTTTCTTATGTCTTTGTCTATGAGTGTATCAAATTTGATTAAAATCGGACCACTCCTTCTGTAACCCGATTTTTTCAATTATCGATTTTCGATATTTATTGGTGATACCTGGACACAAAACCTAGCTAAGAACACTCGCAGACGGTTATAATACAACTGTGTAAATTTCCAATAAAATCGGTTCAACCGTTTCGGAGTGTATAGGTAACGGGGACACACACACAGACACACACACACAGAGACAAAGTTCCATTTATAAATAAGTTTAGATACCACTAAACTTATTCGTGACGACGCGAGGACTAAAATAAAAAGGAAATAAACATAAAATGTCTAAATTATTTAATCAAACATGCCAACTGAAGATATGCTACCTATATATATATATATATATATATATATATATATATGTGTGTGTGTGTGTGTGTGTGTGTGTGTTTATATATGTGCGTGTGTCTGTGTGAAGAAAGAGATATATTTTTATTTATTTATCCGACAGATTTTTATTACTTAAACCTTATTTTTAGTAGATACTAGTATTTGAGTAGACGTTTTATATAACGTACTTTTGTTTACGTTTGTAAGGGCCTAGATGATGTTTGTCAAATTGTCCTTGTGCCAATCACAACCGATGTCCCAACAATTGAAAATATCAGAAGGTTCAATGTCGGATGTTGGAATGCGGAAAAGAAAATATTTCGTTTTATATGTTAAAGTAAAAATTTTATTAGCTAAACAGAATAACGAATTTGTAAGAATTAAAAATATTCAAATAGAAAATGTATGTAGTTAATTAATTTATAAAATTATAAAAGTTTACGACGAAAAAAACTTATTTGTTATCGATACCAGGAAATCAAAATTTGACTTACATCCATTCATATATATATCTATAAGGCAAGATGTTTGTGTGTGTGTCTGTTGACCTGCCTGTATGTCTGTATTTTTTCAGCCTTTTTATTTTAGTGTTTGCTTCGGGTTTGGCTCTAAGTAGGTATAATTGTAGTTCTTAGTTTCAGCTTTGATACCATTTACTCAGAGAACTTATTTTACCTACAAAATTTAGTTTACGGCGAAAAAAATATATTTGATATCGATACCAGGAAATCAAAATTTGACTTACATCCATTCATTTTCCTTTCAGTCTACAGTTTCGCTTTAACTGGAAACAACTATTGCTTTTTAATTTTTCGTGCCAACGTCCAAAGTGTCTGAGCTCCAGGACCATGGATTAGTTTTAAAGCTTTAATTACACCCGAGCAACGCCGGACTATACTGCTAGTAGAGATAAAAAACAACAAGAAAGAGCTGTAGGCATTATAATTAGTTTTATTTTCCTAAGAATTTTAATCTTATCTACGATCATAGTCAGCGACTTGAGGGTTATGACAAAATTAATATAGTCGTCCGTTGTGAATAGTTGGCCTTGAAGGCCCGATATAGAAATCACAGAGGCTGATGTTGGTTCCATGAGAATAATAAGCATGGTGAATCTTCCGATGAGGGTAGGAGAGACGCAGAGTCTCCAGAAATTTTATGTTACCCCTGGACTGTGTGCAGAAATGATCTTGGGAGAAGATTGGCTACATAGAAATAAGGCTAGAATTGAGTTTAACCCTGCTGTTTTAGTGGTGAACAGTATAAAAATGCCATTGGGAGGCTCCCCAACAAGGGTATAACAGTACTGGCAGAAGAAGACATAAAGTTATCCCCCCAGAACTGCAGTAACGGGCACTGCTGAGGGAAGCTAATGACAAAGAAAAAGGTGAATAGAAGGATCATACAATTAGTTCCTATAGAGGAAAGTAGATCTGAAGAGATCGAGGCGGTCATGTGTGAGACAGTAAATGCGGCAGAAATAGTTCCCATGTTATTGGTGAACGAAGCTACTAAGACCATTTAAGTAAAGAAAGGGTAGGAGGTAGGTAGAGACTTATTCCTAAGGACCAGACAACAAATAAGGTTAGACAAAAAGGAGAGAGGGGGGTTCAAAGAGGGTAAATGAGATATCAAGCGAAGAAGTATTGGCTCCGGAAGAGGTTAAGGCTAGAGTAAAGAACCTGTGGGGAGCCAATCGTGATGTAGTGGCCACCTCACACAAGGAATTAGGCCAAACTGATACGGTAAAGATGAAAATAGACACAGGTGATCACTGTCCCATTAAGTTAAGACCCTATAAAACTCCCTTCCATAAAAGACCTATGGTAGAGGAAGCAGTGAGAGATATTTTGGAAACAGGAATGATAGAGAGGTCAGTGTCCCTGGGGCTTCCCCATAGTGGTAGTGGACAAGAAAGATGGCGGCCATAGATTCTGTGTAGATTTCCGGAAGTTTGACGCTATTTCCAAGCCATTGGCAGTCAGTTAGTTAAGTGCCATACGTGATACACGCTTGGGCGATCATGTCTCGAAAGAGACACGACTGACTGGGCAGAAGATTATCCCGCAGTAGGTTGCCATTGCTTTTTGCGGTAGACTGGTTGCCGACCAAGGCTATAGAACCCAATCTGTCCTGCTATTTAACCCATAACTGGAAGGAAGAGACGGATTAATATCTTTTCCAAGGGTATTTGCGCGTAAGTGAATACAATGGATTACAACTGGAATTCGAACTCGGCTCCCCGGTTTCTTGTTCCGAGCCGATATCCACTGTACCACGACGCACATCCCATTGGCCTTGCCATTAATAGATGACATATTGGCTTTGTTGGGAAAAGCTAAATTCTTTTTTACATTGGAAAGGTTGCCCTTGATGAGGCTGATAAAAAAAGGCTGCATTTGCATGTCACGTGTGTCTGTTTCAATTCAAAGTCATGCCATTTGGTTTGGACAATGCAGCTGGAATTTTCCAGCAACTAATGTCAATAGTGCTAGGGGGAATAGAGAATTTTGACATGACTTACCTGGACATTTTTGATGTTATCAGAGACCCCAGAACACAATTTTGACCACCTGAGACAAGTTCTTGGTCGACTGAGAAGGCCCGATTTGAAGTTAAAACTGTAAAAGTGCCAATTCCTAAGGAATGAGACCAAGTACTTAGGATTTAAAATGAGCGATAAAGGAATCAAACCTGATATGGATAAGGTAAAAGTGATAAAAGAAATGCCAGAGCCCCAAACAGTAAGGCAGGTGAGAGGATTTATAGGGGCCATAGGATGTTACAGGTGCTTTATACCGGCACTTTCTTGGATAGCGACTCCCTTGACAGCGTTGACCAAAAAGTACGCAAGATTTAAGTGGACAGAGGATTGTGAAAAGTCCTTTAAGGCTTTGAAGGAGCAACTGACTGCTGTCCCTTTGCTGACATCTCCAGACCTCAGCAACCCATGGTACTGTACATAGACGCTAGTGAGCGACGTGTAGGAGCAGTTCTCACCCAACCCTCTCCAGATATGGATGGCCCAGTGCCGGTATACCGGAGGAAGTACCAATCTACTTCCTGTCGAATAAACCTTCAGAGACACAGCAGAGAAGACACAGAGACCGAATCAAGTGATTGGGAAGAGAAAGATGAAAATCCCTCTCACAACTCCGAGAAAAATGGAGGATTGAAAAAGAAACAGAAACGCTGTCAACAGGAAATGAGGAGATCCAGGGCTCACAGTCAGATCAGCCCAAAGAAAAGGAAGAGTTAAGAACCCCTCTTTCCCAAGCCTCAAGACAAGTAGAAACTAAGGAAGAGCCGGGGATATAATCAAAATTACCCCTTAACCCTCTAGGGCCATTCGTATCATATTTGATACAGTATTTCCCTATAAGGAAACATTTGGTATTTCCCTATAAGGAAACATTTGGTATTCATTGACTGAGCAGTCAGTACTGCTTTCATTTGAAATTTATAAAATATTTCTCTGAAAAAATTTTTCAGGAAAATATTTCTTTCAAGGCTTGTTTTCATACTGTATCAAATATGATACGAATGGCCCTAGAGGGTTAAACAGAGATTGAGGAAGGCAAACAGCCCCAAATCCCATCAGGGGAAGGTGACGAATAGCAGTCCTTTTGGAAACCTAATGGAGGAAATAAAGAGTAGCAGTGGTTGAAAAAGATGAGTGATGCAGATGACGTGCTACGGTTAGAATGAAACCGCTCGTCGATGCTACTGATTGGCCAAAAGTGGTAGCGACGGGACGGACCACCGTGGCAGGAACGTCGCACACCTGTCCGAAGCAACCATTCTACTAATAACTAGTTAAAGAAGACAGTAAGACAGATAAGTAGTTCTCAAAATAATTAAGTGAAAAGTGAATTGATTGATAAGTCCTTAAGAAGATTAAGAAGATTTCTATATCGAATCCATTGCTAAATCCGCTGCTATGAAAGTCGGTTCTCTGTGCAGGGCCCGGAAGTTTTTTCCGTCTAAATCTATCTTGCACATATATAAATCTACCATCCGCCCGTGCATTGAATACTGCTGCCATATCTGGACGGGTGCCCCTGCTATTCTCCTCGGGCTTCTCGATAAGGTTCAGAGGCGGGTCTGTAATGTGATAGATACCGACTTGGCAGACCGCCTGCAGTCTCTCTCCCACCGGCGCGACGTGGCTTCCCTGTGTCTCTTCTATAAATACTTTCACGGCTTCTGCTCCGATGAACTGAGATCACTGGTGCCCCCTAAATACGAATTTGCACGAGATACTAGATTAGCAACTAGATCCCACCCTTTTACAGTGAAACCGATAAAATGCAACCGCAACTTCTACTCCAACAGTTTCTTTTCTCGCACTTCCCGACTGTGGAATTCCCTTCCACACGATTGCTTCCCCGACGGATACAATCTCCAGTAGTTTAAATGTAAGGTCAATAGACACCTCCTAACACACTAACCTGCTCCCATTCCTCCTGACATTCCCTATGTCTAACATTCATTCCTCCTGATATTCCCTATGTCTAACCACTCCTTCTTTTATCTTCCCCTATGTAGCCCCATGCGCAATAGTGGCAGTGGAATGCCTTGCTTGGGGTGAGATAATTAAAAAATAAAATTAAAAACAGAGAATCCGTTACCCTTACAGGGATGGTAACAATGAAAGGACCAATACTACTGATGATGATGATGATGATGATAAGAATAGAATCTTGGAGACATAGCGGAAGCATAATATTGAAGAAAACTAGTGAGGTGATAATAACCAGGTCGAAATGGGGGGGGTCACTTTTGTGATAGACTTAGACCCGTACGAAATACTACTGACCAAACTGAGAGATGAAATAAAACGGAGAGTAGCAAGAATAAAGTTGGCCCAGAATAACCCAGGACAAAGCGAATATCTCAGGTTGTATTCCTTTGTGGTGCAGTGGATATCGACTCGGAACGACAAATCGGCGAGCCGAGTTCGAATTCCAGTTGAATTCCTTACATTCACTAACGAGCAAATACCCTTGGGAAAGGTATTAATTTGTCTCTTCCCTCCAGTTATGGGTTAACTAATAGGACAGATTGGGTTCTATAGCCTTGGTTGGCAACCAGTCTACCGCAGAAAGCAATGGCCATCCACTGTGGGATAATCTTTTGCCCAGTCAGTCATGTCTCGATAGAGACACGATCACCCAAAACGTGTATCACGTATGACACTCAACTGACTGACCCAACCCAACCATCAGAATCATCCCATCTAGCTCAACATTCATGACTAAAAATCAGTTTTCACCTACTCATTTGCCCAACTTACACATTTATCTTTTTTAATCATTTTGCCTCAAACAAGGCAATAAAGTCACTAAGATACAAGGGATTACTGAGTGTGAGAGAACATTAGAAAAGAACAAGAATTATGATAACAATTGACATTGATCTTCCAAACTAGAATTGCAAAGTTGACTGGGAAGCTAGAAGCCAGAAGAGAGTTCGGCAAGTAAGAATTGCAAAAAAACCCTGTTAGCTTAGAATTTATGGTTAGATCTCCCCATTTCAACTGTAAAATGATGAGTCTTTATTGCCAATCAAGTATTGCAATTCAATTCAGAAAGTCACGGTACCATAAAGAAAAGCTCATCAGAACAATTACCATGCTCTTTTCCAATCTTCTCACAATATTCCGAATAATGTAAATACTGTAAATACTACCTCAGCTCAGTAATATGAACAAATAGAATGATCTATTATAAAACGTCGTACAAATGGCAACAAAGATGAGGACAATAGTCCGAATAATGGAAATACTGTAAATACTACCTCATCTCAGTAATATGGACAAATAGAATGATCTATTATTAAGCGTCGTACAAATGGCAACAAAGATGAGGACAATAGTCCGAATAATGTAAATACTGTAAATACTACCTCAGCTCAGTAATATGAACAAATAGAATGATCTATTATAAAACGTCGTACAAATGGCAACAAAGATGAGGACAATAGTCCAAATAATATAAATACTGTAAATACTACCTCATCTCAGAAATATAGACAAATAGAATGATCTATTATTAAGCGTCGTACAAATGGCAACAAAGATGAGGACAATAGTCCGAATAATGTAAATACTGTAAATACTACCTCAACTCAGAAATATAGACAAATAGAATGATCTATTATTAAACGTCGTACAAATGGCAACAAAGATGAGGACAATAGTCCGAATAATGTAAATAGTGTAAATACTACCTCATCTCAGAAATATAGACAAATAGAATGATCTATTATTAAACGTCGTACAAATGGCAACAAAGATGAGGACAATAGTCCGAATAATGTAAATACTGTAAATACTACCTCATCTCAGAAATATAGACAAATAGAATGATCTATTATTAAACGTCGTACAAATGGCAACAAAGATGAGGACAATAGTCCGAATAATGTAAATACTGTAAGTACTACATCATCTCAGAAATATAGACAAATAGAATGATCTATTATTAAACGTCGTACAAATGGCAACAAAGATGAGGACAATAGTCCAAATAATGTAAATACTGTAAATACTACCTCATCTCAGAAATATAGACAAATAGAATGATCTATTATTAAACGTCGTACAAATGGCAACAAAGATGAGGACAATAGTCCGAATAATGTAAATACTGTAAATACTACCTCATCTCAGAAATATAGACAAATAGAATGATCTATTATTAAACGTCGTACAAATAGCAACAAAGATGAGGACAATAGTCCGAATAATGTAAATACTGTAAATACTACCTCATCTCAGAAATATAGACAAATAGAATGATCTATTATTAAGCGTCGTACAAATGGCAACAAAGATGAGTTCAATAGTCCGAATAATGAAAATACTGTAAATACTACCTCATCTCAGAAATATAGACAAATAGAATGATCTATTATAAAACGCCGTACAAATGGCAACAAAGATGAGGACAATAGTCCAAATAATGTAAATACTGTAAATACTACCTCATCTCAGAAATATAGATAAATAGAATGATCTATTATTAAACGTCGTACAAATGGCAACAAAGATGAGGGCAATAGTCCGAATAATGTAAATACTGTAAATACTACCTCATCTCAGAAATATAGACAAATAGAATGATCTATTATTAAACGTCGTAGAAATGGCAACAAAGATGAGGACAATAGTCCGAATAATGTAAATACTGTAAATACTACCTCATCTCAGAAATATAGACAAATAGAATGATCTATTATAAAACGTCGTACAAATGGCAACAAAGATGAGGACAATAGTCCAAATAATGTAAATACTGTAAGTACTACATCATCTCAGAAATATAGACAAATAGAATGATCTATTATTAAACGTCGTACAAATGGATGTGCGTTGTGGTGCAGTGGATATCGGCGCGGAACGAGAAACCGGGGAGCCGAGTTCGAATTCCAGTTGAATCCATTGTATTCACTTACGCGCAAATACCCGTGGGAAAGGTATTAATCCGTCTCTTCCTTCCAGTTATGGGTTAAATAACAGGACAGATTGGGTTCTACAGCCTTGGTCGGCAACCAGTCTACCGAAGAAAGCAATGGCAACCTACTGCGGGATAATCTTCTGCCCAGTCAGTCATGTCTCTTTCGAGACATGATCGCTCAAGCGTGTATCACGTATGGCACTTAACTGACTGACAAATGGTAAGAATAATAAGGACAATAGTCCGAATAATGTAAATACTGTAAATACTACCTCATCTCAGAAATATAGGCAAATAGAATGATCTATTATTAAACGTCGTACAAATGGCAAGAAAGATGAGGACAATAGTCCGAACAATGTAAATACTGTAAATACTACCTCATCTCAGAAATACAGACAAATAGAATGACCTATAATTAAACATCGTCCAAATGACAACAAAGATGAAGACAACAGTCTGAATAATGTAAATACTGTAAATACTACCTCATCTCAGAAATATAGACAAATAGAATGATCTATTATTAAACGTCGTACAAATGGCAACAAAGATGAGGACAATAGTCCGAATAATGTAAATACTGTAAATACTACCTCATCTCAGAAATATAGACAAATAGAATGATCTATTATTAAATGTCGTACAAATGGCAACAAAGATGAGGACACTAGTCCGAATAATGTAAATACTGTAAATACTACCTCATCTCAGAAATATAAACAAATAGAATGATTTATTATTAAACGTCGTACAAATGGCAACAAAGATGAGGACAATAGTCATCATCATCTCAGAAATATAGACATTTTACGGATTTAGCTGTGATCGAACTTGTATTGCTATTGCAATAGATAGGTAAGTATCTCAACCGCAATGTACGCCTAAATTCTCATTATCTTTGCACCAAATCTGCTATCCTGTTTAGTGTGTGTTGGATGGCGCCATTTCCAGGTAAACATGAATATATTCGCGCGTGCCATGAAAGATAACGTGTTTCTCACGCGCGCGAATTTCATTCTTTGCTCTGGCTCGGTCCATAAATGAATACAGTTATCACAATTTAACATGCTTGGCTTTTCAGTCACGAATTCAGCGTGTAAATGTCTCTGTTTTCTTTTTTTTATGCTGCATTTGAAAACGATGTGAACAGGACTGTCCTTGCGTGATGTTAGTTGTAATGGATTTTGTCCAAAGGAATATTATGGCTGATATATCTCATGCCTCTGATATCCGGTCCATATTTTTTTTTTTTGTTTAATCATATCACCCCAAGCAAGGCGGTAACGCCACTGATACGCAGGGGGCTACGTAAGGGTAAAAAGAATAGAAAAGAAAAAGCCGGAAACCACATCCTAAACAGGAAACAAGGGATGAGCCTCTTCACCTGTTCAATAAATGTGGGTAGGTTGTGAACCGGGAGATAGTTTAGTCTATCTACTTCAATTGAAAAAAATAATAAAAAAGGAAAAGAGTGAAAAGATTGGAAAAGAGAAAACCGGAAACCGCATCCTAAACAGGAAACAAGGGATGAGCCTCTTCGCCTGTTCAATAAATGTGGGTGGAGTGTGAACCGGGCGATAGTTTAGTCTATCTACTCCAATTGAAAAAAAATAATAAAAAAGGAAAAGAGTGAAAAGATTGGAAAAGAGAAAACCGGAAACCGCATCCAAAACAGGAAACAAGGGATGAGCCTCTTCACCTGTTCAATAGATGTGGGTGGAGTGTGAACCGGGCGATAGTTTAGTCTATATGGAAGATTGGTATGAAAACTTTAGCAGATTATACCTAAACAACCAAGATATATAAATTAATATTTTTCTAGACAGTCAGTTTGTTAACTACCTTACGTGATACACGCTTGGGCGATCATGTCTCGAAAGAAACATAACGGACTGGGCTGAAGATTTTCTCGCAGTAGGTTGTCAGTATATTCTGCGGTAGACTGGTTGCCAAACAAGGCTGTAGAATTGAATATATCCAGCTATTTAACCGATAGAGAGAAAGAAATGACGGATTAATACCTTTCCCAGTGGTATATGCGTGTACGTGAATGCAGCTGGAATTCCACCTCGGCTCCCCGATTTCTCGTTCCGAGCCGATAGCCACTGCACCACAACAAACATCGTAGGGTATGTTGAAAAGTTCATAGTCTGAATATGAAGGCGTGGGGCGACAGCTGGTAAATTTTGGAATTCGTTCATTTCAAATCCTTTTTTTATATATTATTATTAACTGGATTGTTTAATTCAAGATAAACTGATATCTGACAGCCTTCTTGATTTGTTGTACTCCGTGATGAAAGTAGGTTCTGCCTTCATCATGAAATAAATAGATTTTTGCAGGTCTGATGTAGATATGGAATCTTCTAGACTGCATTCGCTTGTAACGCACAGACGCAATAACTCAAATTATTAGCTGGAGTGCTATCTTCTTCTTCTATGTGCCCTGTCCCTTCAGGACGTAGGCGATCATGTTTCTCCATGTCTCCCTATCCCTTGTGGCTCTTAGTATTTTTGCTCCTGTTTTTTCCTGGCAACCCCTGTTCCGTCATCCACCTGATCAGACCCTGCAAATATGTTATCCGCTGCCTTCCTCTGTCTCTCTTTCCTTCTATCTGACCAGTCAGTATCAGGTTCTCCAGGCTTTCCTTCCTCATTGCGTGTCCCAGGAACTTCAGTTGTCTCTTCCTGATGCTCAGTATCAGTTTCCTTTATTGTCACCATTCTTTCCAACAACTCATCGTTGCTTGCATGGCTCAGTCCACGATATCCGTAGCATCCTTCTGTAGAATCTAAAATAAAACAAGTAAAATAATTCAAACAATTGGGAAGTGTTTTGACAGAGGATGGAAAATGCGGCTCGGAGATCTAAAGACGCATTGGCATGTGCCAAAGACGTATTTCAGAAGCTAAGCAGAGTACTGAGTGACAGGAAAATCTCATTAGAAATAACGAAAAGAGTGCTAGATTCCTCCGTGATATTTCCCCTTTTGTATGCAAGTGAATACTGGACGATCTCATCAAGAATGAAGGAGAGGCTTGAGGCAGCAGAAAGCTGGTTTTACAGAAGGATGCTGAGGATACCATGGACGGAGCACGTGTGCAACGATGAGGTGTTGGAAAAGATGCAAACGAGAAGAAAACGTTGTGGCGGCGGCATCAGTGACTTAAGTTCGTCAGAGCAGAAGCCATGAAAATATTTATAGAAGAGACAGTGGGAAGCCTCATCCCGCCGGTGAGAAAGTGGATGAAGCCGAGCTGCCAGGTATGGACCTATAACATTACAGATTCTTCTTTGGAGCCGTCGAGAACATTGAGACAAGCAGCAGGGGCGCCTGATCAGATATGACAACTTTTGTAGAAAATCTTTTCTGAAAATCTTTTCTATTTTCCAGCTAAAATTTATTTGGGTCCTCTTTATTCTAAATTGAATAGAAGAGAGAAGAACTTTGTGCAACATACATTTACGTAAAAAAAATTCTCAAGGGCCTGATAAGATGGCAATAGAAGGAGAGCTGTGGGGTGTAACAGAAGAAAGCGTGCTAAGACCCGCCAGGGATAGAGAGACATGGAAAGCCATGATCGCCTACGTCCTGAAAGGACAGAGGACATAGAATAAGAAGAATTAAATTAGAGCTGCAACTTGATTTTAAATATTTAAACAGGCTTTTTGTGGTACAAAATTTGAATATTGCTTTAAAAATTTTAACATTAAAAGGAGGGGAAAAACAACAAGTAACAAAAAATAAATAAAAAATAAAAATATAGAACCGGTTTCGCTCCCACCCATGAATATTTCCTAATAAGGAAAACTTAAAATAAAGTAAAAAAAATCTATTGTTCCATATATAAAAAAAAAACCCCTAAAAATGCAATCTCCTGTTTAAAATTATGGTCTACCCATTAAAAACATCTATGTTCCCACTATGTGTTTTATCCAGACAAAAATTAAAAAGTGATATGTATAGACACCAGGACAAACTGCTTCCTTTCATGACCCAAATGTTAAAACTCCATAGTTACATAATTCTCATTTTTGATTGAATAATATTGACACACCTAAAGAATTTTCTCCAACTATCACTCCCTAATTTTCTAAATAACTATGACGTCATAGTATATTTTCAAAATAAATCATTTTCACCATTTATTTTAACATATCACTTGAAGAACAGTATTGTTCTGAAAAATGAAACTTTTTGCGTACTGATATAATGCTTTTATAAACTATTGTAATAACAAACAAAATTACTATATATATATATATATATATATATATATATACTATCAGCCATAATTATTAGGTTACCCGACTTTTAAAAGAGATGATGTATTTCATACTATTTTTAGTATTTATTGCCAAGTGGATAATTCTAAATGAAAATAGAATGGTTCTTTTGTTGTTATTACTTTGCAAAATTTTATAAAGCAAGGAAGGAAAGATGAACGCGTCCGAATCACCCTAAATTTTCTTCATTCTTTCATTGATGAAACTGCATTATAGGTAATTATTAAATATTGTTTATAAATTTACGTGATGCACATTTTGTTGTACAGTATTAAAAAAAGAACCATTCTATTTTCATTTACAACTATTCACAATCCAATAAATCCTAAAAATAGTATTAAATACATCTTCTTTTTAAAACACTGCGGTGGCCTAATAATCATGGCCGATCGTGTATATATATATATATATATATATATATATATATATATATATATATATATATATATATATATATATACAAATTAATAATATTCAGAATTTCTACAACATAATTGTACTGATCAGTTTTTAATGCAACTGTCTACTGTCTACTGGTCTAATTTAATTATAACCGGAAACTAACTAACTAACTAACAAGGCAAATAGCGACCATTTAACCATCGCATCCTATATATTTGCTATATATATACACACTACCGGCCATAATTATTAGGTTACACCAGTTTTTAAAGAAAAATGAACTATTTCATACTATTTTTATATTTATTGCCAAGTGTAGCAGGTTGCCATTGTAATATAGCAATCTGGCCCCACCCGAGGAAGGTTGATGCAATCGATGGTGTTTCCCGTCGGTGAAGGGGTCGGCGAACGACAAGACAGGTGTTTGAGAAATACATCCTGTCGGGGCCTGGAGCGGATGTCGCAGGGTTATGAGTCGGGCTCGTTTGACCTTATTTCCTACAGCGGCGGAAATGACTACGGAGGCAAACAGAACAGGTGTCTCTTGGAATTACGTGGGCGTTGCGTGGGCGAGTCAAAACCGGAAGGAAAAGTCCCGGTTCTAGAAGACTATAAAAAGACCTCGACACACGGATTCGCCAGCAGAGAACGGCCAGTGGAAGCAGAGAGACACCACAGGCAAGACTACACTCCCGTCGACCCATTCTATGAGCGCTCTCACTCTTCCGTTCTCTGTTCCACACGGGTTCGTCGTCAGGAATAAAAATATAACCTTATATTTTTATATATGCGTGTTCTCGTTGTTTGTCGTCGTACGGCGATATATAACATACGCAAATTGGTGCCTGGTGACTTGCTGTTTTAAGACAACAACAACAACAAAACAGATAGATGCGAACTTGGTTACCACGGCGACAATTTGAAATTCTACGGAATTAAAACCACCAGATAGAGGAAGAAAAAGAAAAAAGAAGACGAAAATAGAAAGCAACCGGACGACCATAGACGACATCAACGAAAGGTAGGTGACTTTTGATTCGATGTTGTGTGTGTTCTGCTCTTGTTCATAATAAGTTTATAATAAGTCTAATTTAAAAAAAAAAAAAAAATGGGACAGCATACTTTTGCCGATTTTGTTCAAGGTCTGACCCTGGAATTGAGAAATGTGGCTTGTTCGGTGTCGAACACTTTAAGGGGAGAATCTTTTTTGAAGAATATACAGCCATTAGCGTGCAAAGATGGTGGTTATAGTGCTTTGTTGGAGGATATGGAGAGGTATTTTAAAGTTGTGCGCGTGGCAGAAGAAGACAAGTGTCAGGCAGCTCTTCTCACAACAAGGGGAGCTGTTGGACACTATGTATATAGACTAATCTCTAATAACCCACAACTCACATGGAAGGAGTTCAAAACTTCTTTAAAGGAATACTACGGATTGGTTTTAGACCCCGACGCACGGTTAGTCGAATTAGTGAACATTAAGCAGGGTAGAACAGAGGGGGTGCAGGACTACATGCAGAGAGTAGTACGCCTAGCGGAGAGCGCATATGTTGGGGTTGACGGGAGGAATGAAGTTGTGATAAAACAAGTTCTAGGATTTTTCATAAAAGGTCTAAGGGATCGGGAAATAAAGATGGCAGTTATGAAGGATGAGCCACAAACACTAGAGGCTGCCTATCAGAAAGCGTTATCTGAGTTGAGATGGAAAATTCGACTCGATGCAAACTCTGAATACGAAGAGGAGCCTATGGAAATTTGCCACTCTCGGAGACGGGTACCGATAGAAGCCGTAAGCCCCGCTGAATCTAATACTAATAATAATAATAATAATAATAATAATAATAATAGGAATAAGAACAATAGAAAAGTTGGTAATAGGGGAACTGAATACAAGACTCGCGAGCGGGAGAGGAACGGGAGCGTTGTTAGGTGTTGGAATTGTGGGAAAGAAGGCCACATAGCGAAATTTTGTAGACGCGCCCCGGGAAACGGCAGAGGTCCGTTCGTGCGACGCCCAACGAACGGAACAAGGCGGTACCAACGCACATAGTTGGTAATATGGGCGCGCCAAATTCCATCTTTATTAGAATAGAACGTAGACCTTATAGGGCATTGGTAGATACGGGAGCAGAGGTATCGGTTATAAGCTGTAGGGTATTTAAAAAATTGCGACTGGGACTTGAACTGCAAAAGAGGGACATTAAACTTCGAACTGCGAATGGATCCCCGTTATACGTTGAAGGCCTTTGTCGTCTACAGGTCCAGATAGGAAGTAAGTCCATACCCCATGATTTTTTTAGTCGTGAAAAATCTCAATAGAAACGTTATACTTGGCCGAGATTGGCTGATGCAGAACGGGGTGAGAATGTATTTCGATTTGGGGGCATTGAAGATTGGTGAAGAATACGTGGCATTGGAGGAGGATGTTCATATTTCCTCTATTGTTAGGTTAGCTCAAAAAGTAACATTAAGACCTCAACACCTGCATGCTTGTCTGGGATTAACCAGGCTGAGAAATGGACGTGGCAAAGAATATGAAATCGAACAGCTGAGTAGTGGATATGTTAGCAACTTATGTGGTATATCAGTAGCCAACGCAGTTGTAAAAATGCCAAAGTCTCGTAAGTTTCAGTTGCTGATAATGAATACCACTAACCAGACAATCACTTTGAGACGGGGGTGTCCGCTGGCTAAATTGGAAAGGGCAGGTAATATTACTGAAATTACTATGCCCGATAAACAAAATAATAAAAGTCCTGATGTAGATTTGGAACAGGTACATGTACCGGAGGAATTCAAGCCTGAAATTAACAAATTGCTAAAAAGAAATAGGGACATGTTCGTTAGTGACGACAAGAACCTGGGCAGAACCGATACTGTGGAGATGCGTATCAATACTGGAACGCATGAGCCCATAAGAAAACGCCTATATCGCACACCCCTCAAACAAAGAAAGACAATGGATTCAGCAATCGACGAAATGATGCAGGCAGGTGTAATTGAGAGATCCAATAGCCCGTGGGGTTTTCCAGTAGTTTTAGTAGAGAAGAAAGACGGTGGTAAGAGATTTTGTGTAGACTTTAGAGCACTTAATAAGATTACAAAGAAATATGCTCGACCTCTTCCTGTCATCGATGATATACTGGCATCACTTGGTTCGGCAAGGTACTTTTCGAAGCTTGATTTAAAATCAGGGTACTGGCAAGTTAAGCTTCATGATGATGACAAAGAAAAAAGTGCATTCACCTGCCACAAGGGTCTGTTTCATTTTAATGTTATGCCATTTGGACTTGCAAACGCACCCGGCATCTTCCAGGAATTAATGTCAGTTGTTTTACAGGGACAGGAAGATTTTGCTCTGGCATATTTAGATGATATTCTGATATTTTCAAATACGGTGGAAGATCATTTAAGACATATAGACACAGTCTTGAGTAGTCTACGTAAGCACAACCTTAAACTGAAGCCAGCTAAGTGTGAGTTCTTTAAGAAAGAGACCCAATACCTGGGGTTCAAGATAAGTGAAGAGGGAATACAACCAGACCTCAATAAAGTCAAGGCTATAAAGTCAGTTTCTACTCCAACCACTGTTAGGCAAGTAAGAGCTTTTATTGGGATGACCTCATACTATCGCCGCTTTATTAGAAATTTCTCTGATATAGCCGAACCGCTGGTCAATTTGACAAGGAAATATGCACGATTCCAATGGGACGATGCTTGCCAAACCGCTTTCGATACACTAAAAACGAAGCTCGCGGAGATGGTAACACTAGCCTATCCCAACCCAAATAAGGCGTATAGGTTATATACTGACGCATCCGATCAATCGATTGGCGCATGCCTATCCCAGGTGGTGTACGATAAGGAAAATAGGAAGGATGTAGAAAAACCAATTTATTTATTGTCCCATAAATTAAGTGACACACAAACGAGGTGGTCAACTATAGAGAAAGAGGCTTATGCCATACACTATGCTCTTCAAAAACTGAATCACTACCTGCATGGCGCAACATTCACAATATACACTAGTCATAGGCCCCTGGAGCACTTACTTAACTCGCCCATACAAAATAAGAAGATACAGACTTGGGCTCTGAGCATGTCTGGCTACAATTGCAGCATACAGTATCTTAAGGGTAAGGATAATGTTTGCGCGGATCTCTTATCACGCGCTGTTGATGTGAACGAAGACCATATTGCTTCTCCAGTAGATAGAGATGATAGAAATTACTTGGTTAGTGTTATAAACTCCAACCTAATGGAGCCGGAAGAATTATCAGCCCATAAAAATGTCGGAAATTCATCAGAGGCACCCGAACGGCTCACATTGAAAGGAATAGACATAATCAGGGAGCAAGAATCAGACAAAAACATCTTAGACCTGAAGATTAGATTACGAAATGGTAGGGCTACCAAAGCAGAACAGAAGAGATATATAGTAATGGATGAGGTGGTGTACTATTTGTCTCAGCCTGATGATGAACCCCTCATCAGGCTGTATGTACCATCTCACCTTAGAAAAAGGGTGCTAGTTCAATACCATGATGACAGTGGCCATATGGGGGTGGATAAGACATTCCACTCAATAAAACAAAAGTATTTCTGGCCTTGTTTACTTAGAGAAATAAATGATTTCGTAGGTAAATGTATCCCGTGTCAGACAAGAAACCTAAAGAGGCAGCAACCCCACATACAGGAATGTGACTTCCCTCCTTTTCCTTTCGCAAAGGTTGCTTTAGATGTCTCAGGACCCTACCCAAAGACCCATTCAGGTAACCAATACATAGTTACATTCATAGATATGTACAGTGGTTGGCCGGAGGCATTTGCGGTTCCTAACAAGAAGGCAGAAACAGTGGTGCATCTCTTAGTTGACGAAATCTTCCCCAGATTTGGGACACCACTTCAGCTTTTAACTGATAATGGGCCAGAAAATGTCAACAGGGTAATGAAAAAGACATTAGAAGACCTAAATATGCACCATGTGACAACTTCTTTTTATCACCCCCAGAGCAACGGTAAGGTTGAGAGGTTTCACAGAACAATGCATGATGTTCTAGCAAAAAAAAATCGGCAACAACGAACAGTCGTGGGATATTTACATTAACCAAATGTTGGCGGCTATCCGGTTTCATGTGAGCGAAACCACTAAGTTTTCAACGTATTACTTGCTCTACAACAGGGATGTTATTTTGCCCTTGGACAATATACTGAGGCCTCGTCGCATATATTATGGTGATGAGCATCACCAAATTGCACTACAGGAAATGCATCGTAGCTTCACTTTAGTTAGGAATAATATAAGAAAAGCGAGGAGAGCCGCGATAGATAAGTCGCGTGGTAAGACGAAAAATACAACTTTTGAGGTTGGTGATTTGGTGTACTATAAGAATCACCAAAAGAAAGGGAAGTTAGATGTGCGCTGGCGGCCATATTATGTGATCGTTGAAAAGACTGGCCCGGTCTCTTATAGAATTAGAGATCAGTTAACCGGCTCAGTCATTAAGACGCATGCTGAGCATCTTCGGGCAGCGTCCATTGATGAATGGAAAATCCCTACTTCCGATAGGCCGTTACGAAAGATTGTATTGGCTGCTCCAGTAGAATCCAGTGATTCGGATGACGAATCCGGAGCGGAACAGACCGACTTTCCAGTGCACAAAAATCAACACCAACGTGTGGAATCAGACGATGAGTCTGATGTTCCATTAATGGAGCGTCGCATCATGACGCGACGTAAAATGGCGAATAAAAACGTGTCAACTATTGATAGTGATGATAGAATCGGTGGTATAAATAATGTTTCATCCACGTTCGAGGATGATTGCTCAAAGTGCGAAACGTCTGGATCTACTCATGTAGATCAGGGGTTTTCTAGGGAATCACCTAGCAGCGAAGATGTCCAAATGAGGCAAACGTCTGTTGGGGCAAAAAGCACGGATAGACCTGCAGATTCCACAGTTGATCGGAACAAAAAGAAAAAACAACTGAAAAGTCTTGTAGACTTATTGGCTGATATGCTATAGGATTGGGAAAGAAAGCAGTGGGAGGATTAACGATAGTTTAAGTGAAATAGTTAGGTCACCTTCCTTATAGCAAAACATGCGGAAGATACAAACTAATGAATTAAGAGTCACGGGTCCATTTTTTTAGACTAAATTAAGATAAATGAAACCTCTAATCCTCCACAAGTAAATTGCATGCGGATTAACGTTGGAATCAGGGTAATTTTCTTCGTTTTCTATTGAACATTTCTCGGTCAGATTATGAATGATATGTACTGCAGATAATGGCAGTTTTTCTGTGTTCAAACATAGTATGTTTGAAATTAAATTAAATTAAATGAAGTTACATGTGTAACAATAAACTCGAGCGGAAACACGCATGGTGTTGGTCAAAGGTCATTTACTCGATGTCAGTTTAGAAACTGGGGCGCGGTTACCGCCTATGATCATATGGTCGTGCATCGAGGCGTCTACGCGTATGGACAGAGTCGAGAAAGGAAACGAACATTGAAAGTTACAGAAACTTACAAAAAAAAAAAAAAAAGAACAATGAAACATCGAGCTGGGAGAACATTATGAAAATTCCACAATGGACACGAACATTGTTGGGTTGCCGATGTAGGCTCCCCTATATTTTTTTTTTGTTGTTTTGTTTGTTTCGGCGTGCACATGTTTTGTACAATTGTCGGGCTTGTGTGGCATGGGGGGGTGTGAGGGTGTTGCGCTTAAAATGTTCTTAGGTGAACATTTTGGAAAATGGGAGGGCGAGGAGTGTAATATAGCAATCTGGCCCCACCCGAGGAAGGTTGATGCAATCGATGGTGTTTCCCGTCGGTGAAGGGGTCGGCGAACGACAAGACAGGTGTTTGAGAAATACATCCTGTCGGGGCCTGGAGCGGATGTCGCAGGGTTATGAGTCGGGCTCTTTTGACCTTATTTCCGACAGCGGCGGAAATGACTACGGAGGCAAACAGAACAGGTGTCTCTTGGAATTACGTGGCGTTGCGTGGGCGAGGCAAAACCGGAAGGAAAAGTCCCGGTTCTAGAAGACTATAAAAAGACCTCGACACACGGATTCGCCAGCAGAGAACGGCCAGTGGAAGCAGAGAGACACCACAGGCAAGACTACACTCCCGTCGACCCATTCTATGTGCGCTCTCACTCTTCCACACGGGTTCGTCGTCAGGAATAAAAATATAACCTTATATTTTTATATATGCGTGTTCTCGTTGTTTGTCGTCGTACGGCGATATATAACACCATTACCTTCTGCGGTTGTCTGGTTGCTAAACAAGGCTATAGAAACCAATATATCCTGCTATTTAGCCCATAGCTGTGGGGAAAAGTGGCGGATTAATACCTTTCCCAAGGTTATTTATGCGTAAGTGAACGCAAAAAATTCAACTAGAAATCGAACTCTGTTTTCCAATTTCTCTTATCCGTTGGATTACAATGCATATCCATATTAAAATTTGAAAATATAAATCCCTAAGTTATATGAATATTTAAAATGTAAAACCTTAAAATATATTGATATTTGAAAAGGTAAATCCCTAAGATATTTGAATATTTTCAAATGTAAATCCCTAAGATACCTTGATATTTGACAATATAAATCCTTAAGATATATAAATATTTGAAAATGTAAATCCCTAAGATATATGAATATCTGAAAATGTAAATCCTTAAAATATATGGATATTTAGAAATGTAAATCCCTAAGTATATATTGATATTTAAAAATATAAATCCCTAAGATATATGAATATTTGAAAATGTAAATCCCTAAGATACATTGATATTTGACAATGTAAATCTTTAAGATATATGGATATATTTGAAAATGTAAATCCCTAACATATATGGATATTTGAAAATGTAAAGCCTTAAAATTTATAGATATTTTAAAATGTAAATCCCTAAGATACAGTGATATTTGAAAATGGAAATCTTTAAGATTTATGGATATTTTAAAATGTAAATCCCTAAGATATATGGATATCTGAAAATGTTTAATTGTTAACGTATACAAATATCTGAAAATATAAATACCTAAGATATATAGATATTTGAAAATGCAAATCACAAACATGTATTGACATTCAAAAATACCTAAGATATATAGATATTTAAAATTGTAAATCCTTAAGATATATAAATATTTGAAAATGTATATCCCTAAGATATATGGATATCTGAAAATGTAAATCCTTAAAATATATGTATATTTAGAAATGTAAATCCCTACGTATATATTGATATTTAAAAAAGAAAATCCCTAAGATATATGGATATTTGAAAATGTAAATCCTGAAGATATATGAATATTTGAAAATGTAAATCACCTAAGATATATGGACATTTAAAAATGTTAATCCCTAAGATATACGGATATTTTAAAATGTTAATCCCTAAAATATATGGATGTTTGAAAATGTAAATCCTGAAGATATATGAATATTTGAAAATGTAAATCACCTAAGTTATATGGATATTTAAAAATGTTAATCCCTAAGATATACGGATATTTGAAAATTTAAATCCCTAAGATATATGGATGTTTGAAAATATAATACTTTAATATATATGGATATTTGAAAATGTAAATCCCTAATATATATGGATAATTTAACAATTTAAGCGAACTACTAATAGATAAGTCGTATTTTTCCGATCTAAACTAAGAAAAAACAATTTTTGAAAAGATTGTTACCTGGCGATGACGAATGAATTGTTTACAATAATGTGGAGATGAAAGTTCAGGTAAGAGTGATGCAAATTAATATCTTACAGTTAGTTTTCTTCTTCTTCTTCTTTTTATTCTTTTTCTTCTTCTTCTTCTTCTTCTTCTTCTTCTTCTTTTTATTCTTTTTCTTCTTCTTTTTCTTCTTTTTCTTCTTCTTCTTTATCTTCTTCTTCTTCTTTTTCTTCTTTTTTTTCTTCTTCTTTTTTCTTCTTTTTCTTTTTCTTTTTCTTTTTTTCTTTTTCTTCCTCTTCTTCTTTTTTTGTCTGCCATTTCTCTTCTGGACATAAGCGATCATGACCTTCCACATCTCTCTATCTCTAGCACTTAAGAAGCTTTCTCCTACGCTTCCCAAATCCCCGCTCTACCACCCATTCAGGTATGACAAGCGTTGCTTTCCCCTGTCAATTTTTCCCTCTGTCTAACCTGTGAGTATCATTTTTTCTAAGTTCTTCTTCCTCATTACATGCCCAATGAATTTTAGCTGTCGTTTCCTTATGTTAAATATTAGTTTCCTTTTCGTTTTCCTCCTCTCCAGAATCTCCTCATTGCTCACAATATTCGGTCCATGGTATTCTCAGCATCTTTCTGTAGGACTACATTTCGTTTGCTTTGAACCTGTCCTGGATCTCTGAGGATATTGCCCAGCATTCACTCCCATATAACTTTAAAATCTCGTCCCAACTGCAATGAATTTGATGCTGAGTATATTACATATTATTATATTACAAGTTCTTTCGTTAAAAACCAGACGTTCAATCCAGCAAGTGTTGTTCCAAATTTAAACCGACTAAAGGTATCAATGAATGAAAAGTATTCAGAATTGGCCAGTTATGAGAGGGTGATTTTCCATGAAGACAATGGCAAACCTGACGTCTTTGCAGGCCCAGTAGAAATTGGTATTGTCTAGCAGGAATGTCTTTCTAAACCTGTTGTACTCACCTGAACTTTCTTCTTTGAATTACCATTTATTTTGGTCCATAAAATATCGTCACCAACAAAAGGGGAAAATAAGAAAAGAGAGCAGAGAGGAAAGGCAGAAACATAGAGAGGGAGGGCGAGAGAGAGAGAGAGTGAGTGAGAGAAGATAGAGAGACAAGAGAGAGGGCTAGAGGGTTGAGCAAAGAGAAGAGATAAAAGATAGATAAAGTATGAGAAGAAAAGAGGCAGGAGTAAAGAAGGAGAAAAGAAAGACAAAGAGATAGGTGAGAGAGATGAAAGAGAGGGGAGAAAATTGAGCAGAGATGAGAGATAAAAGATAGATGGATAAAGAAAAAGAGAGGAGGAGAGAGGGAGAAGAAAGAGAGAGTGAATAGATAGATCAGAGAGAGCAAAAGAGGATTTAGCAGAGAGAGATAGAGAGAGAGAGAGAGAGAGAGAGGAGACGAATGAATAAAGAATGAAAAGAAAAGAGGTTAGAGCAAAGAGAGTAGAAAAGGTGGGATAGAGAAGAGAGAGAGAGAGAAGGAGTGTATATAGTATAGGGGAGATGAAAAACGAAGAGTTAAATGATGAGAAAAAAAGAGTCAAGAGAAAATAAGGAGAAGAAAAGAGAAGAGAAAGTGAGAGGGAAAGAGAGAGGTGAGAAATGTTATAGAGAGATGGAGACGATTAAGCAGAGAGAGGAGATGAAAGATGAATGGATAAAAATCGGGAAGAAAAGAGACAGGTGAAAAAGAAGAAGAGAAAAAGGAAGAAAGAGGTAGAAAAAGAGAGGAAAGAGAGGAGAGAGAAGAATAGAGGATCTAGCAGAGAGAGGAGATGAAAGATGAATGGATAAAAATCGGGAAGAAAAGAGACAGGTGAAAAAGAAGAAGAGAAAAAGGAAGAAAGAGGTAGAAAAAGAGAGGAAAGAGAGGAGAGAGAAGAATAGAGTATCTAGCAGAGAGAGGAGATGAAAGATGAATGGATCAAAATCGGGAAGAAAAGAGACAGGTGAAAAAGAAGAAGAGAAAAAGGAAGAAAGAGGTAGAAAAAGAGAGGAAAGAGAGGAGAGAGAAGAATAGAGGATCTAGCAGAGAGAGGAGTTGAAAGATGATTAGATAAAAGATGGGAAGAAAGAGGTAAAAAAGAGGAAGAGAAAAAAGAAGAAAGAAGCAGAGAAACTGAGTGAGAGAGAGAGAGAGAGAGGAGAGATACGAATAGAAGATTTAGCAGAGAAAGCTTGGTTGGTTGTTTTTGTTTTATGGCATATCAACTTCGGCGGGTCATTTATTGCCAACTAAATTTTATTTATTTATTGCCGGTAATACCTTTTTTTTATTTCTTTCAACAATTCATTGTTGTTTTTATATAAGTTTTGTGTCTAGTAGTACTTTTTTCTTTTCGAGTATCAAGATTCATTGGGATTTGTTTTTAAGTACAGGGTCCCCAAGTCCTACCTTGTTATTTAACCAATAACTGGAGGGAAGAGACGGATTAATACCTTTCCCAAGGGTACCAATGCTTAAGTGAATGCAGGGTATTCAACTGGAATTCGAACTCGGCTCACCGATTTCTCTTTCTGAGCTGATATCCACTGCACCACAACGCACATCCGTCACTAAACGCTTACAGCGCCTGGTATTCCCAAGCGGTCACCCATCTAAGTACTGACCAGGCTCAACTTCGGTGATTGAGCGAGAACCGGTGTATTCAACGTGATATGGCCGTAAGCACGCACATCCGTCACTAAACGCTTACAGCACCTGGTATTCCCAAGTGGTCACCCATCTAAGTACTGACCAGGCTCAACTTCGGTGATCGAGCGAGAACCGGTGTATTCAACGTGATATGGCCGTAAGCATGCACATCCGTCACTAAACGCTTACAGCGCCTGGTATTCCCAAGCGGTCACCCATCTAAGTACTGACCAGGCTCAACTTCGGTGATCGAGCGAGAACCGGTGTATTCAACGTGATATGGCCGTAAGCACGCACATCCGTCACTAAACGCTTACAGCACCTGGTATTCCCAAGTGGTCACCCATCTAAGTACTGACCAGGCTCAACGTTGCTTAACTTCGGTGAAGCAGAGAAAGGAGTTGAAAAATGGATAAAAATAGAAAATAGGCAGGAAAAACGTGGGAAGTGAAAAGATTGTGAGTGAAAAAAAAAAACATATGGACAGAAAATGGGACATTGTTTATTATGAGCTCCTTCTGCAAAAAAAAAACAAAAAAAACATATGGACAGAAAATGGGACATTGTTTATTATGAGCTCCTTCTGCAAAAAAAAAAAACAAAAAAAACATATGGACAGAAAATGGGACATTGTTTATTATGAGCTCCTTCTGCAAAAAAAAACCAAAAAAACATATGGACAGAAAATGGGACATTGTCTATTATGAGCTCCTTCTGCAAAAAAAAACAAAACAAAAACATATGGACAGAAAATGGGACATTGTGTATTATGAGCTCCTTCTGCAAAAAAAAAACAAAAAAAAAACATTTGGACAGAAAATGGGACATTGTTTATTATGAGCTCCTTCTGCAAAAAAAAAAAAACAAAAAACATATGGACAGAAAATGGGACATTGTTTATTATGAGCTCCTTCTGCAAAAAAAACCAAAAAAACATATGGACAGAAAATGGGACATTGTCTATTATGAGCTCCTTCTGCAAAAAAAACAAAACAAAAACATATGGACAGAAAATGGGACATTGTGTATTATGAGCTCCTTCTGCAAAAAAAAAAAAACAAAAAAAAACATATGGACAGAAAATGGGACATTGTGTATTATGAGCTCCTTCTGCAAAAAAAAACAAAAAAAAAAACATATGGACAGAAAATCGGACATTGTGTATTATGAGCTCCTTCTGCAAAAAAAACCAAAAAAACATATGGACAGAAAATGGGACATTGTCTATTATGAGCTCCTTCTGCAAAAAAAACAAAACAAAAACATATGGACAGAAAATGGGACATTGTGTATTATGAACTCCTTCTGCAAAAAAACAAAAACAAAAAAAAACATATGGACAGAAAATGGGACATTGTGTATTATGAGCTCCTTCTGCAAAAAAAAACAAAAAAAAAACATATGGACAGAAAATGGGACATTGTGTATTATGAGCTCCTTCTGCAAAAAAAAAAACAAAAAAAAACATATGGACAGAAAATGGGACATTGTGTATTATGAGCTCCTTCTGCAAAAAAAAAACAAAAAAAAACATATGGACAGAAAATGGGACATTGTTTATTATGAGCTCCTTCTGCAAAAAAAAAAACAAAAAAAACATATGGACAGAAAATGGGACATTGTGTATTATGAGCTCCTTCTGCAAAAAAAAAAAAAAAAAATCCAGACAAGGAATTCAAAAAATGACTGCGTACCCTTAAACTAATAAAAGGCATCAAACGAATAAAAATGGCCAAAGTTGGCCAATGGGTAATGTGTCTCCAAGACAATCTGTGGCTGACAGAATATTGGAAAGTGAGGCACTGAAAACCGATGACACATTAGCATGGCTAAGGATGCATTTCAAAAGTTAACCAGAGTACGAGAGACTGGAGAATATCAATGTAAACAAAGAAAATAGTATTGAATTGCTATGTGATATCTGTCCTACTATATGCTAGTAAATATTAGACGGTCTCTTCAACGAGAGGCTCAAGGTAGCAGAAATGTGGTTTTACAAAATAATGCAGAGGATACAATGTACCGAGCTAGTGAGGAACGATGAGTTATTAGAGAGGATGTAAATGAGAAGAAAATTTATACTTAACATTAGGAAGAGACAGCTTATGCTTCTTGGCTACGTAATAAGGAAGAAGAGTTTAGAGAATCTAATACTCACGAGACTGATAAACGGAAAGAGAGACTGGGAAAAGCAGCGGGAGACATATTTGATCGGCTTGAGCAAATGGATGCCGGAGTACGGTTTGGGACGCCAAGAAACGGGATTTTGTTACTATTCATGAGTTTATTAGTATATTTCAGCGGGGAGTTATTTTGAACGACGTATTGTAGGACATATTAAAAGCGACAAGGGGCAGAGGCAAGTTGAAGTTTCCGATCGCCTACGTCTTGAAGGGACGCGGCACATGAAGAAAAAAGTAGCTGAAATGTCCTTTCTAAACCTGCAGTACTCGGCTGACCTTTCCCTTTTGGATATCACCTACCCTGAACCCCAAAAATCTAGAAGAGGTGAGATGGGGGTATGAAGTAGAAAAAAAGATAAACACAAAAAGAATGGGGATAAAACAGTAAAAGAAGAGAGCTAGAAAACAGAATAGAAAAAGCGACGCAAAAGGAGCACTATTTTATTGCTGTTAACAATCAATGTATCACCTATATATATATATATATAGATATATATATATATATATATATATAAGGCAATCTGTGAGTCTTTGTGTGACTGTTCCCTATGCACGCCTATATTTTTTAAGCTACGCCATTCAAACTTTCTAGGGACACATATCTACAGGGAAGCCAGGTCGACACATACTTTTTGAGTTTAAGTTCAGCAATTTTCCCTTTCGGACTTTTTGGCCAATGGAGCAGATTATTTATATTTGCTTCGTAAAACATCTAAGATCTAAGATGGTTGCTGAATTACGTCACAGAAATCAAATCACACGTGTCAAACGCGACTAAAATATTTTTTTTATTAAAAAAAATGAGCCTTTATATTTAATTTTTATTCCGACATTTTTAAAAATTCATTTGGTCAACATAAAAATGCGAATAATTTTCCCCGTAATTTTGAAACAAAGGAAATATTTAAAAAATGTGGGCATCAGAGGGAACAGTCGCACACAGACTCACAGATTGCCTTTTATATATATATATATATATATATATATATATATATATATATATATATATATATATATTTTAAGTGTCTGCAGCAAATTTAAACGTATTTGTTTCATCCACTGAAGAAATTAAAATGTTCTGAGTTGCACGGGCAACGCCGGGTTATCATGCTAGTATTAAATACAGTAGCGGCCATAATATAAAGAACGGAAACAACAAAGACATAAATATGTGCATTACTTAAAAAGTAATGCATGATGAGCAATGAATTTTTTACCGAATACAGATTAAGGTGTAATTCATAAATATTATAATAAACTATTATGTAAATTTTTGTAACTTTGTATAATATTTATGCATTACAACCTAATCTTTATTCGGTAAAAATTTCATTGCTAATCATGCATTACTTTTTAAGTAATACACATATTTATGCCTTTGTTGTATATGTTCCTTATATTATGGCCGCTACTGTATATATATATATAGTAGCGAGCATAAAGATCAGAACGATGTTATGAAAAAGTCTAAATAAGAAATAACGTTTTATTTTAAAGCTTCAAAGAAGATTTTATCAAGGAAAAATAAGGCTATAAATGTTAATAATACTATTCCAAAATATAAAGCAATAATCATATATATATATATATATATATATATATATATATATATATTAATAATATTATATATATATTAATAATATTATATATATATATTAATAATAATATATTAATAATAATATATATATATATTAATAATATTATATATAATAATTATATATATATATATATATATATATATATAATTTTCAATGTTCAAAATTGTAGTTGTAGTAGTTGTATGATCACTTCAACAGATATCCTCATTTCAACATGAAATCCCTAAGAGAGATTTCACATATCGTCAGCAAAAAAATCCTGCAGCTTCTTCTCTCGCACTTCCGGCCTGTGGAACTCGCTCCCGTATTCTTGCTTTCCTGACGGCTAGAACCTCCAGAAATTTAGATGCAAAGTCAATACTCATCTACTAACCACTGGATTCTAGCTCTCTCCCCTCCCCTGTATAACCTTCCCTTTCTCTCCGCCTATGTATCTGTCATCGCACCTTCTTTCTCAGCTTTCTATTGTTCCTTTCTAACTAGTTTGTACTCCTCACTCTTTTCTAATTAATCTTTCTACATTTATGTAACCCCCTGCACATCAGTGGCGTTTCTGCCTTGCTCGGGGTGAAATGATTAAAAACAAAAAAAACAAAAATACACTTTTTCAAAAATGACAAAAAAATGAAAAAAAAAATGAAAAAAAAAATGAAAAAAAAAATGAAAAAAAAAATATATTAATCTGTTCACCCCGAGCAAGGCATTCTACTGCCACTGTTTCACAGGGTGTTACATAGCGGAAAGGGATAAGAAAGAGAGGTTAGTTATATGGGATGTCAGGAAGAGGGTAATAGACGGAGGAGAATACCAAGAATAGGGTTGGAGTAGATGGAAAAAAAGCTTGAGAGAATGGATGCGAGTTAGTGTGATAGGAGATGTCTATTGACCTTACATTTAAATTCCTGGAGATTGTAGCTGTCGGGGAAGCAAGTATATGGAAGGGAATTCCACAGGCGGGAAGTGCGTAAAAAGAAGCTGTTAGAGTAGAAATTGCTGTTACATTTTATCGGTTTTACTCTAAAAGGGTAGGACCTAGCTCCCAAGCAAGGCATTCTACTGTCACTGTTGCGCTGGGGGTTACATAAAAGAAAGTGATGAGAAAGAGGGGTTAGTTATGGGAAATGTCAGGGGGAGGATAATAGACGGATGAGAATACCGGTTTAATGGGGGTGGAGTGGATGGAGAAACGAGCTTGAGAGAATGGACGCGTGTTAGTGAGATACGAAATGTCTATTGACCTTACATTTAAGTTCCTGGAGATTGTCACCCCTTGCAAGGCAGTTTTACTGCCACTGTTGCGCAGGGGGTAACATAGGGGATAGTGATGAGAAAGAGGGGTTAGTTATAGGAAATGTCAGGAGGAGGGTAATAGACGAATGAGAATACTGAAATGGGGGGTGGAGTAGATGGAAAAAAAGCTTGAGAGAATAGATGCGAGTTAGTGAGATAGGAGATATAACATTCGAAAATAATGTCTGATCAAATCATCAGAACGATTAACAAAATCATATTATTATAATGGATACATCATATCCAAATAAAAATAGCGTTCATAGTTTATTAGTGTTTGATGTGAAAAACCTTTACTTTCAATAACAGCTTGATATCTTTTGCTACATGAGCGAATCAATGTCTTGCATTCATTAACGGATATTTTCTCCCATTTTCCTTTCAAATTAGTCAATAGTTCCTCGTCTGGGTTTTTTCCTTAATAGAAACATTTTCCTCAGAAAGAAATGTTTTAACAGGCTTTGGCGCGTTTTCTTGCATAAATACAGCTGGTTGATTAATTGCAGTTCTCAATTCAAGTACAACATCTTTCTTCAATATCTCTTTGTATATAGTTGCGTTAATTGTACCGTGTAACCTAACAAGAGGTCCCGTACCAGCTCATGAAATCATGCCAAACACCATCACACTTCCTCCTCCGAATTTAATCTGATTTTAGTGCACTGCGGCAAATATCGTTCGTAGGACTTCTTCGAATGTAACTTCACGCATCACATATTAAATTTTGACTCATAGCTGAAATGAACACAATCCAACTGTTCTTCTGTCCATATGACGTGTTCACGTGTTCAGTGGTAAATTTCAATCGGCTCATTTGATTCTTTTTGGAAATGTAAGGCTTCGTAGAGGCTACTTGACTGTCCAGAATTATTTCCTTCTTCGGGAAATCGTGTGCTTTTATATTTTAATGCCAAGTTTAGCATAAGCTCTTTTAGAAAAAGCGGTTCCTGTCGCAAATCGAACCTTTTATGATTCTTTAACAATTCATCTGTCTTCCCTTGCAGTAGTTTTTTTTTAGGCCTGCCAGGTGGTTTCTTGAGGGCGCATGACCCATAAATTTTTCGATATCAGGGTGTAGATAAAGCGTTTTTAGGGACAAAGAGTTTGCCTCTTTAACTGAGCAGACTCGAAACATTAAACGTCTTTATTTGAGAAAATCATAGTTTCTAATTTTTCTTCTTGGCACAGTCTACATATTCTTCCATTTTTGTAAGGCTTGTGCCAAGAAGAAAAATTAGAAATTAGGATATTGCCAAATAAAGACGAATTGATAAATGACTGAAAGGACCTTTGACTAAATGCATCCACACTAAGAAATACCTCTTAGGTTCATACAACCATGCATAAAAACGCCATAATTTGCTTTAATTTAAAAATTGCGTGTTTATAAATTCCTTGCGACATGAGCGTTTAAAGAAAACACCGTGACAAGAAAGAAAAAAGATAAAGAAAAGAAAACCGATAAACGTTAAAATCAGTTACTAAAAATCGCCTGAAGACACCACTCATGGTAGAAACCTGGGTAGCGAAATAAATTGTTTAAAAATGGAAAATATTCAAAAGTTCTACAATATTAATGTATCGAACACTTTTTAATGCAAATGTGCACTGGTCTAAAACTATTATGACCAAAAACTAAGTATTAATCAATCAATATCTATACCAGCAACCATGCATTATTTAAGTATGAAAATGGATATATATACATATATATAGTCATCCGCAGACAGATCTGTTTCGCTGTATCACAGCTCATCAGTACGGTTAGACTCCGATATATATATATATGGGGAGGGAGAGAGAAAGGGAAGGAGAGTGAAAGGCAGAGACAGAGATTCGCAGACACTAAACAATTAAGTTATTTAAAATCAAATGTGTTATTTATAATTACGACGCAGTACTTAATTGATTTATAGATTGATTTATAGATCGATGATGATCAATTCAGCTCGGCCAATTCCGTTTTTATTGACTTCTATTTACGCATGTTTCCATCGAAGCGAAAGAACAGGCGTCTTTTGTTGAAGCCATGCTTCATTGGCATGCATTTTATGCAAAGAGGAAATTAAAGGCAGATAAGTTCGCTTCGCTTGCGGTTAATCTGTTTTTGATTTTGATTTTGATTTTTTTAAATATTCTTATTTATTGCGGGCTTTGACAGTGCCAAGACGAACAGTCACATGAAAAGAGAACGTGCATCCTCCAGTTGCCTAAAGGCGAAAATAATACATGAATACAACGAGCGTCCAGGACACACACGCAAACACATAGAATAATACGAACACGCAATACGTACACACACACACACACACACATATATATAGTGTATCGAGGCAGCAAATAATTTTCTAAACATATACTGTTAAGTATAAGAGACAATGAATGTCTATTATGTTTAATCATGAGCCGTTCTAAACGTCGTATTTTGGCTTTAATTTCAGTTGAAAATAAAAATAAAGACAAAAATTCTCCAACATTTGGATAATTTTTTATTGATCTGCTTCTAAGCTTTCGGCTCACATGAGCCATCTTCAGAGGGGTTATTTAGACTGAAATACAATAACATCCACCATCACCGACGATTTTATTTTGTGCTGACATTAAACTCCACTTGGCATCGGCAATAGTTACCAAAAATAATAAACGCAGTTCTCAAATTTGCAATGTTGGAGAATTTTAGTCTTTGTTTTCAACTGAAATTAAAGCCAAATTACGACGTTTAGAACGGCTCATGATTAAACATAATAGACATTCATTGTCTCTTATATTTAACAGTATATATATATATATAGAGAGAGAGAGAGAGATGTCAGATTATATAAATTGCAAACAATTTTATTTGTTTATTAATAATAGTTTATTTATTTTTAACATTTTTATAAACACTTAACCCGTCAATTAATAAATTCGGCTACGATTACTGTGGTAATGTTCTAAAATGATTGTAAAAATAAAATTATAAATTTTAAAACAATACTCAAGTGCCACAAAAAATCTGTTTATATATATATATATATATATATATATATATATATATATGGTGTATCGAGGCAGCAAATAATTTTCTAATCATATGCTGTTAAATACAAGAGACAATGAATGTCTATTATGTTTAATCATGAGCCGTTCTAAACGTCGTATTTTGGCTTTAATTTCAGTTGAAAATAAAGACAAAAATTCTCTAACATCTGGATATTTTTTTATTAATTTGATGGATGTTATTGTGTTACCGTCTTAATAACCTCTCTGAAGATGGCTCATGTGAGACGAAAGCTTAGAAACAAATTAATAAAAAATTATCCAAATGTTGGAGAATTTTTGTCTTTAATTTCAACTGAAATTAAAGCCAAAATACGACGTCTAGAATGGCTCATGTTTAAACATAAAAGACATTCATTGTCTCTTATATTTAACAGTATATATACTTATATATATATATATATATATATATATATGTTTGTGTATGCGTGTGTGTGCGTGTATGTAGTTGAAAATAAATATAGTGATTGGCAATATATGATTCACTGCATATATTTAGCCAGAAAACTTATATATATATATATATATATATATATATATATAACATAGTACACTTGCTAGGTAATCTAGGTAAATTCCAAAAGAGACGAACTCAAGAGAAATGAATGTTAAATTCATTTATTTAATTTAACAGAGTAATATAATTTATAAAGGATATTTTGATTATTACAATGGATAATGCATATTTCATCGCTTTGATATTATTATCGCGGTTATTATTGACGCATTAAGAACATCAAAGCGGTGAAATATGTATTATCCATTGTAATAATCAAAATATCCTTCATATATATATATATATATATATATATATATATATATATATATATATATATATGCGTGTGGTGTGCGTGGATCTATCTATCTATCTATCTATCTATCTATCTATCTATCTATCTATCTATCTATCTTAGTTATCAACATACAAGCCTGTTTCGCTGTATCACAGCTCATAAGTGTGGCTATATATATACATATATATATAGATATATTACAGAAATTAATGACGATCAACGAAATATGTTATAAACCACCGACAGTTTGAAATTATATGTTTGAACATTATTTTTGATCGATACTCGTATTTAAGTAGATATTCTGTTTATAATCAAACAGTATTATATATTTATTTCTACCGGCCTGATTATTTACGATAATCATCATGTTACGGAATTTAACGAAGATCAACGAAATAGGTTATAAACAATCGACAATCTGAAATTATTTGTTTGAACAGTATTTTTGATGAACTGTCACGTCTTAGACCTCTCGACCACAAATGACCAAAAGTCTAAACGAATTCAGATCAAGGCTATATAACGAAATTTCTATTCGTGGTCGAGAGGTCAAAGACCCGTCAGATCATTTAGTGGCTTTGCCTATGTTGATAGGGGTCGCAGGTTCGAATCCTGCCGAATTACATATTTTAGTAACAAAAATTTATCGTAAATAATCAGGCCAGTAGAAATAAACGTATATAGTGTTTGATTATGAACTGAATATCTACTTAAATACAAGTATCAATAAAAAAAAATGTTCACACAAATAATTTCATATATATATATATATATATATATATATCCGAGTGAATAAGGAACAAAGAAAGACAATTTTAAGAACGTCCAAAACATTAATTTAAAACAGTGATCGGTATATAATATATAGAGCTGTGAATAGTTATTATAAATTATATTTTAGAACATGTACAATTTTTATATATCCACTACAAATCGTACATATTTCGACATTGAAACTACAATGTCTCATCAGTCTACCAAATTAGTACATGTTCTAAAATATAATTTATAATGAATATTATATATATATATATATATATATATATATATATATATATTATGTATGTAAAAACATGGAGCATACACAAAATGTTTATATTTAAATCCATACGGTAAGTCAGATCTATCTATGTAAATATATATCAATGCCAGTTTATGCTAATCTGTCTATATATATCAGTGTGTCATGTCTAACTTTCTCTCCCTATCTCTCTTCCTCTCTCTCTCTCTCTATGTACTTATGACTATTCATATCTATCTCTCAGTTACTTCTTTTCCTCATATCTATCTATCTATCTATCTATCTATTTCAGTCTGTTCATATCTATCTATCTATCTATCTATCTATCTATCTATCTATCTATTTCAGTCTGTTCATTATCATATCTATCTATCTATCTATCTATCTATTTCAGTCTGTTCATTATCTATCTATCTATCTATCTATCTATCTATCTATCTATCTATCTATCTATTCATTTAGTCGTTCATATCTATCTATCTATCTATCTATCTATCTATCTATCTGTTTCAGTCTGTTCATTATCTTATCTATCTATCTATCTATCTATCTATCTATCTATCTATCTATCTATCTATTTCAGTCCGTTCATTATCTATCTATCTATCTCAGTCTATCTATCTATCTATCTCAGTCTATCTATCTATTTCAGTCTGTTCATTATTCATATCTATCTATCTATCTATCTATCTATCTATCTATCTATCTATCTATCTATCTCAGTCTTTATCTATCTATCTATCTATCTATCTATCTATCTATCTATCTATCTATCTTAGTCAATTTATCGCTATGAAATTGGTGACTAACCTACATGTCAGAAATACAACCTTGAATCAATTCAACAAACTTTTTCCCATTTTATAAGTTTTGGTACAACGTGTTATTTCCGATTGTCCTAGTGTATTTTTCGTTTTTTTTTTTAATTTTAATTTTTTATTTTTTGCAGTTCCTCATTTTATGCCTTGTCAAGAATTATTTTGTGCCGCAGAGAATGATGATAAATTGCGAAAGATTTTAGGAAAAAGAATTTTTTAAATTCTTGTGAAAGACCATTAATGACATAGTTTCGAAAGAACGAACTTGCCAGTCGGACTTTTCAAACTTACACTGTTTGTAAATTTACATTGATACGAGTTTACACACATACGCACTGAAGCATACATGCCAACAGGAAATCACACACACACACACACACACACACACACACACACACACACACACACACACACACACATGTAAAAGTCACAGTTAAGTGCCATACTTGAACTACGCTTGGGTGATCATGTCTCGTTCGATCCATGTCTGATGATCTTTTTCACGCAGTAGACCGGTTGCCAATCAAGGCTATAGAATCCAACTTGTCGTGCTTTTAAACCCGTGATAGAAGGGGGAGATTGATTCATACCTTTCCCAAGATTATTTTTGTGTAATGAATAAACCGAGTTCAACTGAAATTCAAACCAGGCTCCTTCAACATCTTATTCCGAGACGATATCCATTGCACCAAAAAGAACACCCATCTAAGACTAATAGTTTTGTGATGTTATCAGTCACTCAAAGTTAAGTGCCATACGTGATGCATGCTTTCGGTGATCATGTCTCAAAAGAGACATGACTGACTGGGCAGAAGATTTTCTATCCTGCTCTTTAAACAATAGCTGAAGGGAGAAGAGACGGCATTGTATTAATAAGTAGTAATTAATGGGGGATCGGTTTATTACTTCATAATAATAGAAAACTGATACCCCACTTTTTGTCCGGTAGAACCTTTACTTATTTTCCAACTATTATCTTCATTCAGTCAGTTAAGTGCCATACGTGATACACGATTGGGCGATCATGTCTCAAAAAAGACATGACTGACTGGGTAAAAGATTTTACCGCAATAGTTTGCCATTGCTTGCTGCGGTAGACTGGTTGCTAACCAAGGCTATAAAACTCAATCTCTCCTATTATTTAGCCCATAACAGGAGAGAACAGACGGATTAATACCTTGCCCAAGGCTATTTGTGCGTAAGTGAATGCAACGACTTCAACTGGAATTCAAACTTGGCTAGTCGCTTTGTTATTCCGAGTCGATATCAACTGCACCTCAACGAACATTTTTTAATGTTATGTGTGTTAGAGGAAAGAAAGAAAAAAAACATTTTGTTTTTGTGTTGTTAAGCGTGTTAGAAAAAAATGAAATGTAGCCATACCACAATCAGCCTTAGATCGTTCTGCAGATTTGGTAGGTAGGGCGACCATAGCAGAAATCAACTAATAATAATAATAATAATAATAATAATAATAATGCTGTTAATAATAAAAGTTACATAATAATAACATTATTTAATCATGTCAACGTATTTCAAGACAAACAGATTTTTTCTGAACAGATAACAAATGTAATTATTAAAAGTTCGGTATACTTTTCGAAGATCGATTCAAAGTTTCGTCACGTTTCTCTCTTCAAAATCCAGATAATATATTCTTATTATTAATGTATTTCCCTCTTAGAAGCAATATATATATATCCGCAGACATATCTGTTTCACGTTATTACAGCTCATTAGTTCCGTTAGACATACGATTGCTTTTACCCAAGATTGAAACCAGACAGAATTGGCGTCAGTCGCGATTCTACCGCTGAGCTATGGGCGCTCGGTAGAAGGAGGGGGACTTTTAGCGTGTGATGTATCCTACGCCAGTAGTTAGATTGCTCTGATTCATTACTGAATGAGCGATGCGTAGATGTTAGAGTAGCTACTATTTTTAGTATTTATTGCCAAGTGGATAATTCTAAATGAAAATAGAATGGTTCTTTTGTTATTATTACTTTGCAAAATTTTACAAGTCAAATAGCGACAATTTACTCATCGTACCCTGTAGATGTGCTATATATATATATATATATATATATATATATATATATATATATATATAGATAGATAGATAGATAGATAGATACGTACACTACCGGCCATAATTAATAGTCGACCCCAGTTTTTTAAAAGAAGTGATGTATTTCATATTATTTTTAGTATTTATTTCCAAGTGGATAATTCCAAATGTAAATAGAGTGTTTTTTTTGTTATTATTACTTTGCAAAATTTTACAAGGCAAAAAGCGACAATTTAGCCATCGTACAAACCTATTGCATGATGGGTTATATTATTACAATAGAATAACTGATTTAGTGAGAACATACATTTAACATTAGAGCAACAACTAAACCAGACTGGTGTCACTGTTTGACATGGTATTTAAAGTATTGTTGTTTTAGGACGGACATTTTTTATTGTTTTACAACGGACACAGGCGATAAGTGTCTCGAAAATAGTAATGAATGAAGTTCTTTCAGAGCTAAAAATGGCTGAATTCACATGACCTTTATTTCTAACCAGATGGAGTCCCATCGACATTATGCAAGAGCAGTTCGTAAGCATCTTGATGAAACATTTCTTGAGGAATAGATTGGCCTAAGAGGTTCAATGGATTGACAAGCACATTCACCTGACTTGACCCCAAATGGATTTCTTCTTTTGGGTAGTCCTCAAGGACAAAGTTTATCGTCGAAACCAAAAAGTGTTTTGGGAACAATGTAAATAACAAGGTAAATGAAGAATGGAAAGATTTACACAAATGTTCAAAAGCGTTTGTATTTATGTACAAAATACAATTTTATTGTCAATGTTTGACTGTTCACTGAAATGCGAGTATCTATAAAAAAAAATAATGTTAATAATAAAGTATAAACATTGGAACATGCCGTATGCGACCCTCTTCGTCAGCGACCACCTGTTGTTAACGACCGTTTTTATATGCACGGACGATTTGCTAAGGTTAATTGACCCTTAGTGAGCGACCACCTCCATACGTGACCAGCGACTAACATCAACGAGTGAAAATCACTGACCATGCGACCGCTTTGGTCGTATACTGCGAACTTCTAAATTAGGAGAAACTAAATGAGTAATCTATTTC